>CAUYLG010019756.1:0-17925 GCA_963573385.1 Cacajao melanocephalus
GGGAACTAGGGGAGGGACAGCAGGGGTTGGGGAGTTGAGGAGAGATAGCATGGGGAGAACTGCCAGATATAGGTGATGGGGAAGAAGGCAGCAAATCACACTGCCATGTGTGTACCTATGCAACAATCTTGCATGTTCTTCACATGTACCCCAAAACCTAAAATGCAATTAAAAAAAAAAAAACCACCTGGGAAACCAAACAACGACAACAACAACAACAACAAAAGAAAATTCCACTGAGAACTCTTACCCTAACAGCTGCCTGAAAATAATTTCTTAATAACTCCTGTATTATTCCTCCCTCAGGAGATGTAAACCTAACTGCTGTTAGGTGGTGTTGAATGGCAACTTTTTCTGGCTACTTACTGCTGAAAAGGGGTGCTGTGGCAGGAGGACAGTGGTTGGGGCTCCTTCTGGGGTTGATCTAAGGGTTCTCTTGAAAGAATGGCGTGTCCATGTGTGGCTCTGTTCATAGCACCATTTGAAGTTTGATTGTTTCTAAGGGAAAAGAGATAAATTTTACAAGAAGATTTAAAATATAGGGTTACAATATGAGTATTTAGCTTACTATTGTTAGAAGTCCTATAGTCAATGACTGTGACAGCAGTTTGTTAGGCATTAGTTACACCAATGGATTGTAATACTAGTTTGCCTCCACTAGATGTTGCTCAACATTACAAGAAATGTTAGTATGAAAGTAACATTCTTTTGAGAAAAACACATTTCCCCCATGACTTGCCATTAGGGAATTATATTAGGTTTAGGCCATCTTTTATAACTTGCAGTATGATTGGGAGAAATACGTTATTGGATGACTAAAATAACTTTAGTGTTAATCTTAGCAATTTCTTTCCTTTAATTATTGAATTCTTTCATGACCTTCACAGGCCCTCTTACAACATTCTTAAACTTTCTGACTTGTCCTAAACATCCTTCCTTTAAACAACCAGTCACTTCCTTTTAGGACAAGAATTTACCATACAATATTTTTTCTTATATAAAATCTTTTAGCCAGGCATGGTGGCTCACAGCACTTTGGGAGGCTAAGGTGGGTGGATTGCCTCAGGTCAGGAGTTCAAGATCAGCCTGGTCAAATAGTGAAACTCTGTCGCTACTAAAAATACAAAAAAAGCTGGGCATGGTAGTCGGCACCTGTAATCCCAGCTACTAGGGAGGCTGAAGCAGGAAAATCACTATAACCCAGGAGGTGGGGGTTGCCGTGAGCCAAGATTGCGCCATTGCACTCCAGCTTGGGCAACAAGAGCAAAACTCCATTAAAAAAAAAACTTTTTATAACCTTCTTTTCATACCTTAGAGTGCACCATATTACCTGTCTTTAATACAAAGTCCTATCAAATTTAGATGGTAAAACTTTCATGCTTACTTCCTATCCATAACTATTACTTCTGCTATAAGCAAGACAACCTTGACTAAATCTTTTCTGCAACTACTAATCCTTTTACAAAGATAATAATTAGGCAAAGTATTACAGCAATTACAATTTTACAACCAGAATTCCACATTGTGATTGCCACAGTGTATAATTCTATTGCAAATAATAGCATGAATATAACAATTCCTGCAAAAGTGATGTAGTAAATAGTTTCAATTTAAAACTTTACTTGCCAAGATATAACATTTCCCTTTGGGAATTTATGAAGTTACAAATGCAATTCTATGTATAATTGAAATTTCCTGCAAATATGCATTAAAAAAAAGGTCTAATATTTGGCAGTAGATTTTGAGAAGGAAAGTAAAAATTTTTTAAACTATCTGGTGAGGTAGAAGGGACTGAGTAAGGTGAGTAGCCTGCACTCAGTTACTTATCTTTTATGATTTTCAGCTTAAGATCTTCTATTTATCCACAGGACATTCCTCTGGGCTGTCAGGGGTTGCTCCTTCAGCTCTTCAGGCTTTGACTTGAGTGTGATGCATTTAGCAGTTGATACCTGTAACTTCTACTGCTGAAGAGGTTGAAAGAAAAACAGTGTAGGACCCTTCCCAGCTTGAGTTTAGGGAAGGAGAGAGAGTGGAGAGAGTTTTCACTAATACCAAATCTCTTGGGTTAAATAGAGGTGGTCCTATCTCCATTGCACCCTGGAGTGCAATGGCATGATCTTGGCTCACCACAACTCCACCTCCTGGGTTCAAGTGATTCTCCTGCCTCAGCCTCGTGAGTAGCTGGGATTACAGGTGCACACTACCACACCCAGCTAATTTTTTGTATTTTTAGTAGAGATGGGATTTCACTATGTTGGCCAGACTAGTCTTGAACTCCTAACCTCATGATCTGCCTGCCTCAGCCTCTCAAAATGCTGGGATTACAGGTATAAGCCACTGCACCCACGCCAATTTTCAAATGTTAAAGCAAATCAGAGAAAAACAATGTGTGCATATAGTATGTATTTTCCTGCCTATCAAAATTCTTGTATTGCCTTGAAAGCCCAGGAAGCCACCTAAAGACTACTCCCTTCAAATCCTTTAGCTAGGATTCTAGATTTCAAAATATCAAGAACTTAATAATTGAGCAAAGCCTAATCTGGTCTTTGATCTTGTTAGTAATCTGGCCATTTCAAAAGGCATGACAATTATGCTAAGCCATTGAAAAGATGTGGTTTTGACAAATTTTATCCCATGTCAAATGTTTTATTTGTTACTTTTATCATGTTAATCTAAGAGCAAATAACTTTCCAAGCCCACATGTGATCCGACTATTTTGGTACACCAAAGCAAGAAACCCTAGGATACAGAAATCCGTCTGTCCTGGTGATAAAAAAGGGGGTCTAATTGAGCTGGTTAAGATAAGCTGCCTATAGATGGCAAACTACTAAGAGAGCACCCTGTAACACATGCCCACTGGGGCTTCAGGAGCTATAAACGTTCACCCCTAGACACTGCCCTGGGGTCAGAGCGCCACAGTCTACCTGTCTGTATGCTCCTCTAGAGCAGTGGGGCACTGAAGAAGTGAGCCACAGCCCCATCGCATGCCCTGCGAGGGGGCAAGGGAACCTTTCCCATTTCAATGCCTGTGAGCTCTTTCAACCAGATTGCCTTTTTCCTCTAACTGATATGGCCATGTTGTGGTCTCCTAGGTTTATCTTAAGTTATCTCAGATAAGGTGATTATTTATTGCATGAATAAGACCCCCCCTTTTTCCCTCTGCAATGGCATTTTCCTGTCCTCCCGACTGGAAGCAACATGTGGAAGGCAGGACTGACAATGTATATTTCTTGCCATGTGGCCACCACAAGCAGCTTACAGCATAGCCCACGTAGAAGTCACTTACTTCCAGGCCAGGTGGGGTGCTTTTCTATGATGTGTCCCTTTCTCTTGTGCCTCTGATTCAGTTTAGCTCAATCAGGATAATCTCCCTTTTGATGAACACAAAGGCAACACATTAGTAACCTAATTTTGTGAGTGATTTTTCACCGCAGTCACACTTTTTTTTTGAGTCGGAGTCTCACTCTGTTGCCAGGCTGGAGTGAAGTAGTGGGATCTCAGCTCACTTACTGCAACTTCTGCCTCCCAGGTTCAACTGATTCTCCCGTCTCAGCCTCCTGAGTAGCTGGGACTAGAGGCGCTTGCCACCACACCCAGCTAATTTTTGTATTATTATTATTTTTTTTTAGACAGAGTTAGTTTTTGCTCTTGTTGCCCAGGCTGGAGTGATATGGTGCAATCTCGGCTCACTGAAACCTCTGCCTCCCGGGTTCAAGCGATTCTCATGCCCCAGCCTCCCGAGTAGCTGGGATTACAGGCATGCATCACCATACCCGGCTAATTTTGTATTTTAGTAGAGACGAGGTTTTTCTATGTTGGTCAGGTTGGTCTTGAACTCCCGACCTCAGGTGATCTGCCTGCCTCAGCCTCCCATAGTGCTGGGATTACAGGTGTCAGCCACTGTATCCAGCCTAATTTTTGTATTTTTAGTAGAGACAAGGTTTCACTATGTTGGCCAGGATGGTCTTGATCTATTGACCTCATGATCCACCCATCTTGGCCTCCCAAAATGCTAGGATTACAAGCGTGAGCCACTGCGCCCAGCTAGTTACACATTTTTTTTACACTCAAGGAAAAAGATTTCCATAGCAGGTGTGCAGAAGACTGAAAATCCTGGGGATTATCTTAAAATTTTGCCTACCCACCTGAATAGACTTTTAAAATTGTCTTTTAGTTGCTTTTGTTATCTAAGCAAACAAAGATATCATCTGCAAATATTTAACTACTTTCCAGTTTTATTCATTAAAATATTAACTAGCTTTTTTTTTCTGGCTTATTTCTTCTTTACATACCATTTGATACGTTCCCAACACGGAACAATGAAAATGTATCTAATTATTCCATTTTTGTTAATTTTTATTAAAAGTGAGTGTTAAAAATAATTATTTATCTGGCTGGGCACAGTGACTCATGCCTGTAATCCCAGCACTTTGGGAGGCTGAGGCAGGTGGATCACGAGGTCAGGAGTTCAAGACCAGCCTGGCCAAGATGGTGAAACCATGTCTCTACTGAAAATACAAAAAATTAGCCAGGCATGTTGGTGGGTGCCTGTAATCCCAGCTACTTAGGAGGCTGAGGCAGATAATTGCTTGAATCTGGGAGGCAGAGGTTTCAGTGAGCCAAGATTGTGCCACAGCACCACTCCAGCCTGGGTGACAGAGTGAGACTCCATCTAAAAACATATATATATATATATACATACACACACATATATATTTCTTCTCTGTTTAAAGAGGGTTTTAATGTTGTACTCAAGAGTGTTATCTCTGGAGACACATTTGCCTGTGTTTTCATATTGGCTTTGCTATTGTGAGCAAGTCATTTTTTATCTGTGGCTCTGGTTCTTTCCCTGCAAAATGAGGATAATTATAATACCTATATTATTCAGTTACTGTAAGAATTAAATTGATTAACACATAAGTAGTGTTATGGTTAGTGCTCAGTACAAATTAGCTATTATTAATAAGAGATGTATAAGCCGAATTACATTAATATGTGTTTCAAAACAGAAATACGTTTCCATAACATGTAAGTTTTTCAGTCAATGAATATATTTAAATTATTTTTTTAGAAAAATATTGAATACACAATGGAATAATATTTATCCTTAAAAGGGGTAAAGCCCATCATTTGAAACAATATGGATGAATTTAGAAGACATTATGCTAGATAAAATAACCCTGACATAGAAAGACAAATACTGCAAAAATAAAGTTTAACTCAAAAAAGTGGAAAGTAGAATAATCTTTACCAGAGGCTGGATGTGGTAGGAAAAAAACAGAGTTGTTAATCAAATAATACAATGTTTTCAAATAAGGTAAATAGATTTTGATATCTATTGCAAAGCAGGGTGACTATAGTAAACAATAATGTACTATATTTTAAAATAACAGAGTAAATTTCAAGTTATCTCATCACAAAAAATGATAGGTAAGTTGGTATGTTATTTAACTGAACATAATCATTTCATATTATGTACACATGTTTAAACATCACATTGTACCCCATAACGTGATCAATTCTTATTTGCCAATAAAAATATTAATACATTCTTAAAAAGAGATAGTATCATAAACATTTGACTACTATTATCATCCCAGGCTGACTAGAATAAACATGAATTACAAATCACTGATGTGGCCACCTTGTTTTCAGGCTTAATATCGATCATGATCTAACAGAATCAGCAAGTAAGAGCTAATAAATTTCCTGTGCACTTGCTATGTGCTGGGCAAGTTTTGGGCACCTTTATTTGTACTAATTGCTTTAATTTTACCAAAACCCTAGGATTTAGATAATATTATCCTCACTGCACAGGTGAAGAGTCAAACACAGAGCGGTTAAGAAACTGTATTCATGTCATACAGCCCATAAATGGCAGAACTGGAATGTAATCAGAAACCACCTGACACTAAGTTTCAATCTTAGCCATTATGCCCAACACTCTGTCACCCGATGTGTGTTTTTATTCCTGATCTAACATTCTGGCTTCATATTCTCTAATTTAGTAGAAATAAAGATAAATTTTAAAACCTTTTTTTTTCTGACAAAAATAGCAGCCAGGAGGCAGAAATAGATTGCAGCTCCCACTCAAACAGATGGAGCAGTGTGTAGAGACTCACATCATGAACTTTTCCTCCAGAACTACTGCAGGAATAAACCAGGAAAGCTGCGAGAATCCACAGACTTTCTGAAGGAAGCAAATTTCTCCTGCAGGACCTTGGTGACAGCCCAAATACTGTGAGTGCCCAAGATGTGGAAGTGGGAAAAAGGAATCATCTGCTCTCATACACACCTTCACTGGGGAACCCAAAAGTCTAGATCATGGGATAAGGACCTGACCTTAAGCTGAGTCAATTTAGAGAGCTGAGCTAAATACAGAGGTAGAGGAAGCAGAAAAAGCCCTGTGGGCTCTCTGGGTCTTCAGGAAAGCTTTTTAAGACGTGTTTCAAAGGAATCCTTGGAGAGGGCTGTCAGGGGAACTCGGAAAAGACCAGCAGGAGAATGAAACTCCCAGGTGAACTTCATAACAATTCTAAACAAACATGAATTCTCCTGGCCAAAACTTGTGGGAGGGCATGAATCAGGTGTGCAGACTGCAAAGTCAGTGAGGCACAAAATCCCTGCTCACTATTGCAGCTGGGAGGCTGGTAGCCTGGGGCAAGTTCTTAGCCCTGTTCACCCACTGCTTCAAAGAAAACTCGGTGCTCTTGGTGGGGAGCATAGTGGAAGTGAGTCTGGCCTTTTAGGTTGTGTAGGAGCTGGGGGAGGCCTGTAACTGCTGGCTTTCCCTCACATTCCTGAAAACCTTCATGACACAGCAGAAGCTGCCATATCCTTCTGGAAACATGACTCCATTGTCCTGGGACCCAGACCACCATTTCCTGCAGCAATTGTAGCAAGCCCTGCCCAAAGAGAGTCTAAGCTCAGATACGCGTAACCGTGCCCCCACCTGATGGTCCTTCCCTACCCAATCTGGTAGCTGAAGACAAATAGCTTATACTTTTGGGAGTTCTAGGGCCCCACTCACCACCTGATTCTCCCTATACTACTACAGCTGATGGCCTCTTGAAAGTGCCACCTCCTGGCAGATGGTCAACCAGCACAAAAATAGTGCATTAAACAACCAAACCTAAGGACCCTCTTGAAGTCCATTTCATCCCCTGCCACATCCACTAAAGCAGGTGCTAATATCCATAGCTGAGAGATCAGAAGACAATTCACATTACACGGCTCTGTGCAGACAACCCCCACTACCAGCCCAGAGTCTGGTAGACTTGCTTGCGGGTTAGATCCAGAAGAGAAATATCAATCATTATAGCTCAGCTCTCAGGAAGTCACATCACTAGGAAAAGGATGAGAGTACTACATCATGGGAATGCTCCATGGAAAAAAATAATCTGAACAGCAGCCTTGAGCCCTAGACATTCCCTCTGACATAGCCTACCCAAATAAGAAGGAACCAGAAAAATAATTCTGGTAATATGACAAAACAAGGTTCTTTAATTCCCCTCCAAAATTATAATAGCTCATCAGCAATGGATCCAAATCAAGAAGAAATCTTTGATTTATCTGAAAAAGAATTCAGAATGTCAGTTATTAAACGAATCTAGGAGGCACCAGAGAAAGTAAAGTCCAATTTAAGAAAATAAAAAAAATACAAAAAATGAGGAATGAACTCTTCTGTGAAATAGAAAACATAAAAAACAAAACAATCACAACTTCAAAAAATAAAGAACTCAGAGAAATGCAAAATGTTCTAGAAAGTTTCAGCAATAGAATCAAGCAAGCAGAGAAATGAACTTCTAAGCTCGAAGACAAGGTTTTTGGATTAACCCAATCCAACAGTGACAAAGAAAAATAATAAAACTTCCAAGTAGTTTGGGACATGTTAAGTGACCAAACAAAAGAATAATTGGTATTCCTGAGAAAGGAGAGAAATCTAAAAGTTTGTAAAACATATTCGGGGAATTGAGTAAAACTTTCCTGGACTTGCTAGAGACCTAGACATCCAAATACAAGAGGCTTAAAGAACACCTCGGAAATTCATTTTAAAAAAAGATCATTACCTAGGTATATTGTCATCAGGTTATCTAAGCTCAAGATAAAAGAAAGAATTCTAAGAGCTGTGAGGTAAAAGTACCAGGTAACTTATAAAGAAAAACCGATGAAATTAATGCAGATTTCTCAGTAGAAATCCTACAAGCTAAAAAGAATTGGGGCCCTATCTTTAGCCTCCTTAAATAAAACAATAATTAGCTAAGAATTTTGAGTCCAGTGAAACTAAGCTTCATAAATGAACGAAATACACTGTCTCTTTCAGACAAACAAATGTCGAGAGCATTCACCACAACCAAGCCAGCACTACGAGAACTGGTAAAAAGAGCTCTAAATTTTCAAACAAATTCTGGAAACACATCAAAACAGAATCTCTTTAAAGCATAAATCTCTCAGGATCTATAAAACAAAAATACAATTTAAGAAAGGTATACAGACAACAAATAGCACAATAAATGGAATAGTACCTCGTATCTCAATACCAGCATCAAATGTAAATTGCCTAAATGCTCCACTTAAGAGATACAGAATTGCAGGATGGAAAAGAATTCACCAACCAATTATCTGTTGCCTTCAAGAGACTCACCTAACATATAAGGATTCACATAAACTTAAGATATTGGGGAGGAAAAAGATATTCCATGCAAATGGACACCAAAAGCAAGCAGAACTAGCTATTCTTATATCAGTTAGAAGTTTAAATAAATAGCAGTTAAAAAAGACAAAGAGGAACAATTATATCATGATACAAGACATTTTCCAACAGGAAAATACCACAATCCTAAATATGTATGCACTTAACACTGGAGCTCTCAAATTTATAAAATAATTACTACTGGACCTAACAAACAACACTGACAGCAACACAATAATAGTGGAAAACTTTAATACTCCACTGACCAGCACTAGATAGGTCATCAAGAGAGAAAATCAACAAAGGAACAACAGACTTTATACCCTAGAACAAATGGACTTAACAGATATTTACAGAACATTCTACCCAACAACTGCAGAATATACATATATTTTTAATAGACATGTGGTTTCACAATGTAGGCTATGCTGGTCTTGAACTCTTGACCTCAAGTGATCTGCCCACTGCAGCCTCCCAAAGTGTTGGGATTACAGGTATGAGCCACTGGGCCCAGCCTATAGATGCAAAAATCTTTAACAAAATACTAGCTAACCAAATCCAACAACAAATTAAAAAGGTAATCTACCATAATCAACTGGGTTTTATACCCAAGGATGCAGGCATAGTTTAACATACCGAATTGAATAAATGTGATACACCACATAAACAGAATTTTTAAAAATTACATAATGATTTCAATAGATGGAGAAAAAGCATTTGACAAAATCCAGTATCCTTTATGATTAAAACCCTCAGCAAAATTGGCATACCAAAGACATACCTTAGTATAACAAAAGCCATCTATGACAAACCTACTGCCAACATAATACCAAATGGGGAAAAGTTAAAAGCATTTCCTCTGAGAACTGGAACAAGACAAAAATGTCCACTCTCACCACTTTAATTCAACATAGTACTGGAAGTCTTAGCCAGAGCAATCAGACAAGAGAAAGAAATAAGGATATTCAAATGAGTAAAAAGGAGCTGAAACTGTAACTGTTTCCTTATGATATAATTGTATACCCAGAAAACACTAAAGTCTCCTTCAAAAAGCTCTCAGAACCAATAAATAAATTCAGCAAAGTTTCAGAATACAAAATAAATGTACACATATCAGTACATCTGCTATATACTAAAAGCGACCAAGCTGAGAATCAAATTAAGAACTCAACCCCTTCTACAATAGCTGCACAAAAAAAGAAAATACTTAGGGATATACCTAACCAAGGAAGGGAAAGACCTCTACAAGGAAAAGTACAAAACATTGCTGAAAGAAATAATAGATGACACAAACAAATGAAAACACATCCCATGCTCATGGATGAGTAGAATCAATATTCTAAAAATGACCATACTGCCAAAAGCAATCTACAAATTCAATGCAATTCCCATCAGAGTACTGGCATTACTCTTCACAGAACTAGAAAAAAAATCCTAAAATTCATATGGAACCAAAAAAGAGCTTGCATAGCAAAAGCAAGACTAACAAAAGAAACAAATCAAAAGGCATCATATCACCCAACTTCAAACTATACAATAGGGCCACACTTACAAAAACAGCATGGTACTGGTATAAGAATAGGCACATAGTCCAATGGAACAGAATTGAGAACCCAAAAATAAACACAAATACTTACACCCAACTGATCTTCGACAAAGCAAACAAAAACGTAAAGTGGGAAAAGGACACCCTATTCAACAAATGGTGCTGGGATAATTGGCAAACCACATGTAGAAGAATGTAATTTGATTCTCATCTCTCACCTTATACAAAAATCAACTCAAGATGGATCAAAGACTTCAATCTAAGAATTGAAACTATAAAAATTCTAGAAGGTAACAACGGAAAAATTCTTCTAGGCATTTGCTTAGGCAAGAATTTCATGACTGGAAACCCAAAAGCAAATGCAATGAAAACAAAGATAAATAGCTGGGACTTAATTAAGATAAAGAGTTTTTGCATAGCAAAAGGAACAGTCAACAAAGTAAAAAATAACTCACAGAGTGGGAGAAAATCTTCACAATTTATGTATGTGACATAGGACTAATATCCAGAATCTACAACTAACTGGAACAAATTAGCCAGAAAAAAAAACAAACAATCTCATCAAAAAGTGAGCTAAGGACATGAATAGACAATTCACAAAAGAACATATAAAAATGACCAGCAAACATATGAAAAATGCTCAACATAACTAATGATCAAGGAAATGCAAATCAAAACCATAATGTGATACCATCTTGCTCCTGTAAGAATGGCCATAATTTAAAAATAAATAAATAAATAAAAGCAAAACTTCTACACTGCTGGTGGGAATGCAAACTAATACAACCACTATGGAAAACAGTGTGGACATTCCTTAAAGAACTAAAGGGGGAACTACTATTTGATCCAGCAATCCCACTATTGGGTATCTACCCAGAGGAAAATGAGTTATTATTTAAAAATATGTACATATATTTACACATGCATATTTATAAAATATTTATATTATATATATAATATATATATTACACATGCATATTTATAAAATATTATAAAATATATATAAAATATGTACATATATTTACACATGCATATTTATAGCAAGACAATTTGCAATTGTAAAAATGTGGAAACAACTCAAATGCACATCAATCAACAAGTGGATAAAGAAACTGTGGTACGCACAGACACATCATATATATATGATTGAATATTATTCAGCCATAATAAGAAATGAATTAATGGCATTCACAGCAACCTAGATGGGATTGGAGACTATTATTCTACGTAAAGTAACTCAGGAATGGAAAACAAAACATCATGTGTTTACATTCACAAGTGAGAGCTAAGCTATAAGGATGTAAAGGCATCATGTAAAAGACTACAAATTGGGTTCAGTATATACTGCTCAGGTGATGGGTGCACCAAAATCTCAGAAATCACCACTAAAGAATTTATTCATGTAACCAAATACCACTTGTTCCACAAAATATATGGAAATAAAAAACTTTAAAAAAGAATACTGAAAGGACTTCAGAGCTCATCCAGTAGATGCAGGAGAGAATTGGAGACAGTGCCAACTTCAAATAGCCTTTAAGAGATCGACTACAGACCTAAAATCAGACCCTCCTACCCCAAGCCCAAGGTCCTTTTTTGCCTCCCACTGTTACGTAGTTTCTTCAAAAAACAAGAAAGAGGCAAATTGAGAAGGAGAGTGATCACATCCACACCCAGATTCTTTTCTCCTTGTCACTGCCTCCCCTGAGGGACCTACCTATTTTATCCCCACTGCTCATGTTATGCCAAAACCCTGGAAGAATGTTCCTTTTAAATATCTGTGCATCCCTGGACTAGCAGACATTAAAAGTAATAATGATGGGCTGGGCACACTGGCTTGTGCCTGTGGTCTCAGCTACTCAGGAGGCTGATGAAGGAGAATTTGTTAAGCCCAGGAGTTTGAGGCTGCAATGAGCAATGTTTGTGCCATTGCACTCCAGCCTGTGAGTACAAAACAACTAATAATGACAAAATAAAAATTTACCGATTACTGAGGGAATCTAGAAAGGCTAGGTGTACTCCCTCTAAATCTAAAATAACAGTTTAAAAATAAAAATATTTTATTTGTAAAAAATAAATTAGATAAAAATCACTTTCTTTTTACTCTGAGATAGTATGTAGAACTTGAATTTTGGTTCAAAGCACTTATTACTAAGCCTAACACAAATAATTTGGCAAATGGATTCTAACAATAATATGCTTCTCATGACTTAAAAAAGCCACTAATTTTACTTTTAAAATATATTTGATTTTTATATTAAAAGCTAAGATGAACCTATTATTACATAAAAAATTTTTGGCCTGCATGTGCCTCCCCATCCATTGAGAGGTCTACAGTTTCTGAAAGTTTCAGAAACACTAATATAAGAATATTTTTTCTAATGGAATAATTTAAGGATATTAAGTTCTCTCAGTGACTAAAATGAAATACATTGGAATTACTAATCAGTCTCTTACAATGTGATTTTAAGTGTTATTTAATGAGGAGCCCTGGAGACTTCCACCAAGATGGACAAATAGGAACTGCTCTGGTCTGCAGTTCCCAGAGAGAGCGGTCCAGAAGGTGAATGAGCTCCATAATTCAGCCAAGGTACCAGGTTCATCTCATTGGGACTGGTTAGACAGTAGGAATAGCTCAAGGAGGGCAAACTGAAGCAGGGTGGGGTGCTGCCTCACCCGGAAAGCTCAAGGGGCTGGAGAACTCCCTCTCCTAGTCAAGGGAAGTCATTGGGGACTTTTCCAGACACTCCCGCACTCTGGCTTAGATACTGTGCTTTCCCCATGGTCTTTATAACCCATGGACGAGGAGATTCCCTCTGGTGCCTATAACACCAGTGCCCCAGGTTTCCAGCACAAAACTAGGCAGCCGTTATAGCTGCAGTTTTTTTTTCCCTCATACCCCAGTGGCACCAGAAATGCCAGCGAGACAGAACTGCTCATTCTCCTGAAAAAAAAAAGGGGACTGAAGCCAGGGAGCCAAGTAATCTGGCTCGGCAGGTCCCACCCCCACAAAAACCAGCAAGCTAAGATTCACTGGCTTGAAATTCTCACAGCCAGCACAGCAGTCTGAGCTCAACCTGGGTTGTTCAAGCTCAGTGAGGGGAGGGGTGTCCACCATTACTGAGACTCGGGTAGGTGGTTCTAAACTCACTTGTGTAAACAAAGTCACCAGGAAGTTTTCACAGGGACTGGGCAGAGTCCATAGCAGTTTAGCAAAGCCTCTGTAGGCAGACTGTGACTATATTCCCTGTAGGGCATCTCTGAAAAAAGGCAGCAGCCTGTCAGCACCTAGGAAAAGGGGCACTTGTGGGTTCCACTTCAGCTGACTTAAACGTCCCTGCCCAGCAGTTCTGAAAGGACCAACAGATCTCCCAGCATGGCATTTGAGCTCTGATCAGGGACAGACTGCTTGCTCAAGTGGCTCCCTGATCCCTGTTTATCCTAAGAAACACCTGATACAGGAGACCCTGGATGACATCTGGCAGGTACTGTTCTGAGATGAAGCTACCAGAGGAAGGAACAGGTAGCAATCTTTGCTGTTCTGCAGCTCCCATGGGTGATTCCCAGGCAAGCACTGTCTGGAGCGAACCTCCAGCAGACCTGTAGCAGAGAGGCCTGTTAGAAGAAAAAATAAAAAACAGAAAGAAATAGCTTCAATATCAACAGAAAGGATGTCCATTCAGAGACCCCATCCAAAAGTCACCAACTTCAAAGACAAAAGGTAGATAACTCCACAAAGATGGGAAGAAGCCAGAACAAAAAGGCTGCAATCACCAAAAACCAGAATGCCTCTTCTCCGAGAGATCACAACTCCTCACCAGCAAGGGAACAAAACTAGATGGAGAATGAGTCTGATGAATTGACAGAAGCAGGCTTCAGAAGATGGGTAATAACAAACTTCTCCAAGCTAAAGGAGCATGCTCTAACCCAATGCAAGGAAACTAAGAATGTTGAAAAAAGGTTAGACGAAATGCTAACCAGAATAACCAGTGTAGAGAAGCCGTTAAACTACTTGATAGAGCTAAAAAACACAGCATGAGAACTTCATGAAGCATAAACAAGTTTCAATAGCCAAATTAATCAAGCAAAAGAAAGGATATCAGAGATTAAAGATCAACTCAATGAAATAAAGTGAAAAGGCAGGATTAGAGAAAAAAGTGAAAAGAAACGAACAAAGACTCCAAGAAATATGGGATTATGTGAAAAGACCAAATCTATGCTTGATTGGTGTATTTGAATGTGACAGGGGAATGAAACCAAGTTGGAAAACACTCTTCAGGATATGATCCAGGAGAACGTCCCCAACCTAGCAAGGCAGGCCAACATTCAAATTCAGGAAATACAGAGAACACTGCAAAAATATTCCTGGAGAAGAGCAACCCCAAGGCATATAATCATCAGATTCACCAGGGTTAAAATGAAGGAAAAAATGCTAAAGGCAGCCAGAGAGAAAGATCGTGTTACCCACAAAGGGAAGCACATCAGACTCACAGCTGATCTTTTGGCAGAAATCCTACGAGTCAGAAGAGAGTGGAGGCCAATATTCAACATCCTTAAAGAAAACAACTTTCAATCCAGAATTTCATATTCAGCCAAACTAAGCTTCATGAATGAAGGAGAAAGAAAATCCTTTACAGACAAGCAACTGCTGAGAGATTTCATCACCACCAGGCCTGCCTTACAAGAACTTCTGAAGGAAGCACTAAACATGGAAAGGAACAACCAGTACCAGCCACTGCAAAAGCATACCAAATTATAAAGAGCATCAACACTATGAAGAAACTGCATCAACGAATGAGCAAAACAACCAGCTAGCATCAAAATGGCAGGATCAAATTAACACATAAAAATATTAACCTTAAATGTAAATGGGCTAAATGACCCAATCAAAAGGCACAGACTGGTAAACTGGATAGAGTCAAGACCCATTGGTGTGCTGTATTCAGGAGACCCATCTCACGTCCAAAGACACACATAGGCTCAAAACAAAGAAATGAAGGAAGATTCACCAAGCAAATTGAGGCAATAAATAAATAAATATAAATAACTAAGCAGGGGTTGCAATCCTAGTCTCTGATAAAACAGACTTTTAAACCAACAAAGATCAAAAGAGACAAAGAAGGGTATTACATAACGGTAAACGAATCACTGCAACAAGAAGAGCTAACATTCCTAAATATATATGCACCCAATGCAGAAGTACCCAGATACATAAAGCAAGTTCTTAACAACCTACAAAGAGACTTAGATTCCCACACAATAACAGTGGGACACTTAAACACTCCACTGTCAATATTGGACAGATCAATGAGACAGAAAATTAACAAGGATATCCAGGACTTGAACACAGATCTGGACCAAGCATACCTAATAGACATCTACAGAACTCTCCACCAAAAATACACAGAATATTTATTCTTCTCAGCACCACATCATACCCTAAAATTGATCACATAATTAAAAGTAAATCACTCCTCAGCAAATACAAAAGAATGGAAATCAAAACAACAAGTCTCTCAGACCACAGTGCAATCAAATTAGAACTCAGGGTTAAGAAACTTACTCAAAACTGCACAACTACATTGAAACTAAACAAATGGCTCCTGAATGACTACTGGATAAATAATGAAATGAAGGCAGAAATAAAGATGTTCTTTGAAACCAATGAGAATGAAGACACAGCGTACCAGAATCTCTGGGACACGTTTAAAGCAGTGTCTAGAGGAAAATATATAGCAATAAATGCCTGCATGAGAAGCAAGGGAAGATCTAAAACTGACACCCTATCTTCAAAATTGAAAGAGCTAGAGGAGCAAGATCAAAAAAGCTCAAAACCTAGCAGAAGACAAGAAATAACTAAGATCAGAGCAGAACTGAAGGAGATAGAGACACAAAAAACCCTTCAAAAAAATCAATAAATCCAGGAGCTGGTTTTTTGAAAAGATCAACCAAATAGACCACTAGCCACATTAATAAAAAAGAAAAGAGAGAAGAATCAAATAGATGCAATCAAAACGATAAAGGGGGATCACCACAGATGCCACAGAAATACAAACCATCATCAGAGACTATTACAAACAACTCTATGCACATAAACTAGCAAACCTGGAAGAAATGGATAAATTCCTGGACACTTGCATCCTTCTAAGCCTAAACCAAAAAGAAGTCAAAACCCTGAATAGACCAATAACAAGGGCAGAAGTTGAGGCAGGAATTAATAGCCTATCACCCAAAAAAAGCCCAGGTCCAGATGAGTTCACAGCCGAATTCTACCAGACATACAAAGAGGAGCTGGTACCATTCCTTCTGAAACTATTCCAAACAATCCAAAAAGAGGGAATCCTTCCCAAATCATTTTATGAGCCCAACATCATCCTGATACCAAAACGCAGCAGAGACTCAACAAGAAAGGAAAACTTCAGGCCAATATCCGTAATGAACATACATGCAAAAATCTTCAATAAGATACTGGCAAACTGACTGCAACAGCACATCAAAAAGCTTATCTACCATGATCAAGTAGGCTTCATCCCAGGGACGCTGGTTCACAATACACAAGTCTATAAATATAATTCACCACTTAAACAGAACCAAAGACAAAAACCACATGATTATCCCAATTGATGCAGAGAAGGCCTTTGACAAACTTCAACAGCGCTTTATGCTAAAAACCCTCAATAAACTAGTTATTGATGGAACGTATCTCAAAATAATAAAAGCTATTTACCACAAACCCACAGCCAATATCATACTGAATGGGCAAAAACTGGAAGCATTCCTTTCGAAATCTGGCACTAGACAAGGATGCCCTCTCTCACCACTCCTATTCAATATAGTATTGAAAGTTCTAGCCAGAGAAATCAGGCAAGAAAAAGAAGTAAAGGTATTCACTTAGGAAAAGAGGAAGTCAAATAGTCTCTTTTTGCAGAGAACATGATTGTATATTTAGAAGACCCCACTGTCTCAGCACATAATCTCCTGAAATGGATAAGGAACTTCAGCAAAGTCTCAGGATACAAAATCAATGTGCAGAAATCACAAGCATTCCTATACACCAATTACAGACTTAAAAAGAGCCAAATCAAGAATGAACTGCCATTCACTATTGCTACAAAGAGAATAAAATGCCTAGGAATACAACTAAAGAATGTAAAGGACCTCTTCAAGGAGAACTACAAATCACTGCTAAATGAAATAAGAGAGGACACAAACAGATGGAGAAACATTCCATGCTCATGGTTAGGAAGAAACAATATCATAAAAATGGCAATACTGCCCAAAGTAATTTACAGATTCAATGCTATCCCCATCAAACTACCAATGACCTTCTTCACAGAACTGGAAAAAACCACCTTAAACTTCATATGGAACCAAAAGAGAGCCCGCATAGCCAAGTCAATTCTAAGCAAAAAGAACAAGGCTGGAGGCATCACACTACCTGACTTCAAACTATACTACAAGGCTACAGTAATCAAAACACCATGGTACTGGTACCAAAACAGAGATATAGACCAATGGAACAGAACAGAGGCCTCACAAGCAATGCCACACATCTACAACTATCTGATCTTTGACAAACCTGACAAAAGCAATGGGGAAAGGATTCCCTGTTTAATAAATGGTGTTGGGAAAACTGGCTAGCCATGCACAGAAAGCAGAAACTGGATTCCTTCCTGACACCTTACACTAA
>CAUYLG010019757.1:0-37975 GCA_963573385.1 Cacajao melanocephalus
ATCCCATTTAAAATAATTGTAAACTGGGGTTTTTAAATTAAAAAAAAAAAAAAATATTAATTTTTAAATATAAACTTTTTTTGTGGGCCAAAGTTAAAATAGCAGCAAAAACATTTAAAAAAAAAAAAAAAAAAAAAAAAAAAAGACTCATTGAGCTACTTCCCATTTTGGATAAAAATAAGATTTCATTTTTCTTAATATATCAGTTTCAGAAGGGTTATTTTGAGGATTAAGCGTGGTAATAATAATAACCTTACAATAATCCTTTGCCTTTGGAAGTTACTGTCCATCTCTCTTATTAGTTTTAGTTACTATTCATCTTCTCTTATTAGTATCAAGGTTTGTTCATGAGAACTAACCAATTCAATAGAAAGTTTGTACTTTGAAAAACTCCTAGGTCTGAAGCATGTGCATTTAAAAATAGCAACAAAATAAATCTTGTCGTCCATTGCAGCAGATTGCTTCTAGTATGGTATGTGAAGAAAATGAATTAGTTATTTCAGCCTAAATATATGACATATAGATAAATATATATCTAGGTGATAGTATACGGTATTGTTTTCTATCAGCTGCACGGAAGTTAATCCAGTCTAACATTATTTTTATGGCCTATTTTTTTTAATTGTGTGTATCTCATAAGATACAAAAAGAGAGGAAGTCAATTAGTAAGCTACATAATTTTAAAGTGACATTATTGTGAGAAACACTGAAACCTTATAATATTGTTTAAAAGCAAACAACAGATAAAACATAATAATATAATACGTTAAGAGACTACTCTTCCTACTCCTTTACCTCAACAGCAATTTTCTGCCTGTCGTCTATATACTATTGCTATAGTTAAGAAGCCCAGTAAAAGTTTTTTCCAGTTCTTTTCTTTTCTTCTTCTTTTGTTTTTTTGAGAAAGAGTCTCACTCATCACCCGAGCTGGAGTGCAGTGGCATGATTTCAGTTCACTGCACCCTCCATCTTCTGGATTCAAGCCATCCTCCCACCTCAGCCTTACGAGTAGCTGGGACTACAGACATGGGCCACCACACCCTGCTAATTTTTGTACTCTTTAACAGAGACAAGGTTTCACCATATTGGCCAGGCTGGTCTCGAACTCCTGGCTTCAAGTGATTCACCTGCCTCGGTCTCCCAAAGTGCTTGGATTACATGTGCAAGCCACTATGTCTGGCCTCCAATTCTTTTATTTTTCCTTTTCTTTCTTTCTTTCTTTCTTTCTTTCTTTCTTTCTTTCTTTCTTTCTTTCTTTCTTTCTTTTTCTTTCTTTCTTTCTTTCTCTTCTTCCTTCTTTCCTTTTTCTTTCTTTCTCTCTCTTTCTTTTCTTCTTCCTTCTTTCCTTTTTCTTTCTTTCTTTCTCTCTCTTTCTTTTCTTTCTTTCTTCTTTCTTTCTCTCCTCCTTCTCTCTTTCTTTCATTTTTTTTTTTTGAGACACAGTTTCGTTCTTATTGCCCAGGCTAGAGTGCAATGGCATGGTCTTGGCTCACTGCAACCTCCGCCTCCTGGGTTAAAGTGATCCTCCTGCCTCAGCCTCTGAAGTAGCTGAGATTACAGATGCCTGCCACCACACCTGGCTAATTTTTGTATATTTAGTAGAGACGGAGTTTTTCCATGTTGGCCAGGCTGGTCTTGAACTCCTAACCTCAGGTGATCTGCCCTTCTCAGCCTCCCAAAGTGCTGGGATTACAGGCATGAGCCACCGCGCCTGGTGCCCAGTTATTTTCTTCTAAATTTTCACATAACTTGTGCAGAAAATCTTTAACTAAGGAATAATCAGACTATTACATTGTAAACAAAATAAGTAGATAACTCTCATTAATATTGCAAGCACTTCAAGAGCTAATCACCACTTCATGAAACAAAATAAATGAAAACTAAAATATCTTTTCTCTCTTTTCAAGATTTCCTGCAGACATCCACTCTACTCATTCTCCAGTCCATCGCAATTTGTTGATTACCCTATGCCTATGTTCTCTCTTTTGTTTGATTTTAAAAATTAACGTATACATTTTTTTAACCACATAACATATTGAAAATAATGTAAAAATGTCTCTCTGACCAGAAATTACATAATGAGTTAATACTTTGTTATACATTTTTCTTTCTTTTCTTAAATAAGTAAAATATGAAATTAATTACCCTTCCTTAATATATGCTTGCCTCTGTTCTTAAAGGTAGCCATTTACTAGTAATAGGTCTACTTTTCATTTCATTTCATTTCATTTATTTATTTATTTAGACAGGCTCTTGCTCTGTTGCCCAGACTGAAGTTCAGTGGCACAATCACAGCTCACTGCAGCCTCAACCTCCTGAGCCCAGTGATCTTCTCACCTCAGCCTCCTGAGTAGCTGAGACCACAGGTGTGTACCACCATGTCTGGCTAATTTTTAAATTTTTTATAGAGATGCGGTCTTGCTATGCTTCCTAGGCTGGTCTTGAACTCCTGGGCTCAAGTGATCCTCTCGACTTGGTCTCCCAAAATGCTGGGATTACAGGCATGAGCCACTGCAGCCTGCTGGTATACATTGTTTATGGGCACATTTTTCCTATGCTGACTAAATACATGTTCTCCTGTAATGATAGAATTCTGATGAGTGCCATTTTTCAACTTTTACTTTTCACTCATCTAGGCTGATACACGTGGATCTGGTTCATTATTTTAAAATGTGTGTCTTAGTCTGCTTTCTGCTACTTATGACAGATTATGAAACTAAGTAATTTATTTTTTAAATAATATATTTCATAAAATTTTGGAGGTGAGATGTACAAGGTCAAGGGCCTGCATTGGCTGAGCACTTTCTTGCTGCTGGGTAGTCTTTTCAGAGGGCCATACACTAGTGAAGGACATCATGTGGTTAGGGAGCTGACTGAGGTAACATGTTCTCTTCCTCTCCATATAAAGGCATAAGTTCCACTCCCATTATGACTCTTTAACCCATAACACTCCCAGGAGAAACTATTAACTCACTAATTCATGAATGGACTAATCCATTCACAAGGCTAAGCCCTCATGGCCCAATCATCTCTTCAAGGTCCTAACTCTTAATCCTGCCACATTGGGGATTAGGTTTCAACATGAGTTTGGAGGAGACAAATATTCAAACCCTAGCAATGTTACAAGATGCAGTTTGATTTTCTTAACAGTTGCAAATTGTTGCATTCTACTAATAGCAAAGATTTGTCCACACTGCCATAAAAACAAACTCTTACTCCTTTTGCAATATTTACTGTTAAAAACAATATGAAGATTATCATCCCTGATATGGTTTGGCTCTGTGTCCCCACCCAAATCTCACATTGAGTTGTGATCTGAGTATTGGAGGTGGGACCATGTGGGAGGTAATTGGATCATGGGGGTAGTTTCTAGTGGTTTGGCACCATCCTCCTCGTGCTGTCCAATGATAGAGTTCTCATTTGATCTGTTTGATTAAAAATGTGTGGCACTTCCTTCTTTGCTCTCTCTTCCTCCTGTTCCCATCATGTAAGATGTTCTGGCTTCCCCTTCATCTTTTGCCATGATCGTAAGTTTCCTGAGGCATTTCCAGCTATGCCTCCTGTAGACCCTGTGGAAATGTGAGTCAATTAAACCTCTTTTCTTTATAAGTTACCTAGTTTCTGGAAGTTCTTTATAATTCTCTATAGCAGTGTGAGAGTGAACTAATACAGAAAATTGGTATCAAGAGTGCTCCTTGTTTTGCCATATACATTTATCTAGTATAGAGGTAAAACACTGGGTAGAAAGCTATGTCTGCAACTTTCCATGATATTTCAGTTTTGCTGAGTGCTGGTACTAATTTTCACATAGCCATCATTGCATTTGTGTGTATGTGTGTGTGTGTGTATGTGTGTGTGTGTGGTGTGTATTATTCATGACTTTCTGACCCTATAAGATGTTACAGACTCATATATTCCTTGCCTTATTCCTACATTCAGCCATTTTTCCCAGGATCCCTGGCTCATTTTGATGGAAAATAGTATAAGAAACCAAATTCTGGTCACCAGATGTGCTTGCTCCTACTAGAGTGTTGTTTCTTCAAGGCCTTCTCAGTTGACAGAGCAAGAAAACATATGTGTGCAAACTAACTCATGCCTATATACATACACCTAAATATTTCTATATGTAATTAGGTATAGCTTCATAGACACAAATAATTACATATTTCTATATAATTACAATACTTCTATATGTAATTATTTGTGTCTGTATGAAGCTATACATAATTTTATCCTGAGGCCTTCAACTCTCTCTAATCCATTGCCACATGGGTTTTACTAACTTCTTTCAATGCTAGCTCCCACTTCAACAGTGAGAAACCCGCCTCTCACAACCTGCCATCTATTGTCTTAATTGTTCAATTCCAGTACACATGTGTAGTGGTTTTGGAATTGGTAACCCCTACATATGTAGGAAATAACTTTATCAACTAGAGAGCAGCGCTTATCGGCAGTTCCTTTTGCCTTTAGTCTTAAAGATTCACTGAGATGCAAAGTAATATTAGGCTAGAACTATGGCCTCTGGTCTCTCCTTCAGTGAGATTGCTTCACAGACTTGTAACATTATCAAATTCTTCTGTTTTGGTGTGCATTTCATCCTGGGATCCCCTAAATTCCTACTTTTTTCTGTTTTCCTTTAAGTTGCATACATTTAGCTCAGTCTTCATGCTATAAGATTTTATGATTTTTGACAACTGTATAGTGTCATGTATCTACCGTCACAGTATCATACACAATAAAGGCAGGCCTTCGTGTCCCTGGATTTTGCATGAATGGATTCAACCAACTGCATTTTGAAAATACAAAAAATAAAAAATAAAAAAGGATGGCTGCATTGGCACTGAGTATGTACAGACTTTTTTCTTGTTATTATTCCCTAAGTAAAACAGTATAACAGTATAACAACTATTTACATAGCATTTACATTGTATTAGATAGTATAAGTAGTATAGATATAATTTAAAGTGTACAGGAGGATAGATATAATTTAAAGTGTACAGGAGGATGTGTGTAGGTTATAGTCAAATAATACAGCATTGTATATAATGGACTTATTCGTCTGTGGATTTTGGTATCCACAGGTGATCCTGGAAGGAATCCCATACAGGTACCTTGGTCTCTAGTTTTATTACCCTATGAGTATGCCTTGTGCTTCACCTATTCAAAAGTCTCCTCTCCTCAAAAACATGGATAACCCTGATATGTTTACTGGCTATAGTTTTGCCTATTCAAGAATATCATATCAATAAAATCATGCAGTATAAAATCTTTTAAGTTTGACTTTCTTCACTTAGCAACGTGCATTTTAGAGTTTTCCATGTCTTTGCCTGACTTTATGACTGATTCATTTTATCTTTGAATACTGTCTTAGTCCATTTGTGCTGCTGTAATAAAATATCTTAGACTGGATAATTTATAAAGAATAGCGATTTGTTTCTTACTATCTGGAGGCTGGGGAGTCCAAGATCAAGGTGTTAGCATTAGGTGTTTGGTGAGAGCCTTCTTGTGACAGCCTCACATGGCAGAGGAATAGGAGAGAGAGAGAGAGAAATTACTTCTGCAAGCCTGTTTTCTGAGACTCTAATCCATTCATGAAGGTGGAGCTTTCATGACTTAGTCGCATCCCCCTAATTCCCACCTCTTACTACCACCACAATGGAGATCAAATTTTAACATAAATTTTGGAGGGAACATCATCATTCAAAACATAACAAATAGTGTCTGAATGGATAGATGTACTACTGTTTCTTCTGATTAGTTAAATGACTTCACTGAGCCTTTTTTTTTCACCTCACTTACCCAACAGTTAAAAATCCACCAAATTTACAGGGATAGAATGAACACTAAAACTTGTGCAGTGACTCCAATCTCAATAAGCAATGTTTCTCTGCCCCACCCCAGTCCTGCGCCTAGAACCCTTCACCATGATTACCAATGTGGAGAAGAAATCTAACTCTAGGCATGATATTTTCTCTGGATTCCACGATTGTATTTGACATGAGGATCACTCCTCTCTCTGGACTGTTATAAGGTGGTTAACTCTCACATAAAAAGGTTGTGAATTGCTAGCCTACTCAGAAACACAGAAGTCCTCAGGCATTACTGGGTTCTATTGATTGAACACTTTCTGACAAAATCCCATCTGTATGAGTCTGCACTGAGAAACTGACTAGTTGGCATGGAGTGTGAATCTCTGTCTAGAGGATTCGTTTCCTACAACTGCTATAACCCAATTAACACAAATCTAATGGCTTAAAACAACACAAATTTATTATCTTACACTTCTGGTGTTCAGAAACTTGGCATGGGTCTCATTGGTCTAAATGCATGGTGTTGGCATGGTTGCATCATTTGGTTTGGAGGATTTTAGGGGATAATCCATTTCCTTGCCTTTTCTACTCTCTGGAGGCTATCCACGTTCTTGGTTCAATCCCTTCTTTTTTTTTTTCCAGTCTCAGAGTCTCACTCTGTTACCCAAGCCGAATGTAGTGGTACTAATACAATCATAGATCACTGCAGTCTTGACCTCTTGGTTTTCAAGTAACCCTCCCACCTCAGCCTCTCCAGTAGCTGGTACTATGGGATAGTGGCACAACACCTGGGTAACTTTTTAAATTTTTGTGGAGGCAGGATCTTGCTATATTGCCCAGGCTGTTCTCAAAGTCCCAGCCTCCTCTCACTTAAGCCTCCCAAAGCTCTGAGATCTCTGGTGCGAGTCATTGCACCCAGCTTCTTTTTCATCTTTAAGGCTAACAGGCCCTGGTCAAGTCTTTCTCACACAAAGTCTTATCTCTAGTTCTAACTCCTCTCTCTACCTCTTCTACATTTCCAGACTCTTTTGATAAGATTGATTAACTTGGCTAATCCAGAATAACATTTCCATCTCAAAATCTAAATCTAATCACACCTGCAGACTCTATTTTGTCATGTAAGGCCCCATATTCACAGATTCTGGTGACTGAAATGTGGACATATTTGAGAAGTGGGGATTAGAGGAATTATTCTGCCTCCCACACAGTTTTAATTTTGCCATTTATAAGACCTGGAAATTTACTAAGAGAATATATTTTAGGTGATTTTAATATGCAAAAAAGGAATGCTGTAAGGTGATGATATGTTAATTTACTCGACTGTAGTTTTCATTTCACTATGTGTATGTGTACTGAAGCATCACATGATACAAATTAAATTTATACAATAAAAGAAAAGACCTCAAAGGCAGAAGGATTGCTTGAGCCCAGGAATTAAAGATCTGCCTGGGAAGCACAGCAAAACCCCATTTCTACAACAAATATTTAAAAAATTAGCCAGGTATGGTGGCACTCCTGCAGTCCCAGATATTCAAGAGGCTGGGGAAGGAGGATCTCTTGAGCCTGGGAGGTCAAGTCTACAGTGAGCTATGATCATACAACTGCACTCCAAGACTAGGTGACATGTGCAAGACTGTCTCAAAAAGAAGACAAAGAGGGACAAGAAAAAGGAGGAGGAGGAAGAAAAGACAAAACCTGAGCAAGTTTGATGAAAAATTTTAAGTCCAAAATTTTAAGTTCTTCTATGTAAGGGAATATAATAAAATTAGTTCACGCCTGCAGGTGAGAGAATTAAATGCAGCTATATGTGTAAAGAGTTGTGGTATGGTGCATACACTTAACAAAAGCTAGTTTTCCCCTGTCCTAACCCCTCCTCATAGTAAATATACTAAATTCCTAGAAGCCACTCTTGATGAGTTGCCAAAGGCATCTTAATCAGGGTTTGTGTGCCTGACTATAGACGCCCTACTGACAGGTAATAAAAATGTAGTCTGTGGCGTTTTGGGGAGTACACAATGAAAAATGTAGATAATTTGGCCTTTGCACCTCATCAGTGGCCAGCACCTGGTGAACTGTGTTCTTTTCTTCAGAATTCTTCACATCTTGGCCTCTCTTGAACAACAACATTTATTGTGTTCTGAATGCACTACTTCAAGGATTGTAGCTTTGCTTATTTTTTAAAGAAAAGCTTACTGCTCTGTGAAAGAGTTGCTAGTAATATACTGATACTTCCTAAAGAGATTTAAAATGTAAATTTTATTTTCATAATTTATTGCAAGATCTGTGAAAAACCATAGGCTGATATGTACCCAATGACATAGAATAGGCTGTTATTTAAAGCCTTTCTCTTTTAACTTTTTATTGTAATGGCAGCATATAATCATGATAATTTTAAAAATGATAACCAAGTAATAAATTAAAAAAAGAAAACTCCCCCTTTCTAAACTTCCACTTTTTCTTTCCAAAGTAGACCCTTTCAGCAGTCATTAGAGTTTTTTAAAAAATGTTTTCAGATATATTTCAGAATGGTGACATCAGCCCATCATTGGCACTGCTCAATTCTGGAATAGCCTGGCTGCCAGAATCCTGTCATTGTCTCTGTGTCAGCAATACAGAAGTGGAATCTGCTGAATATGAGAACATCTGTGTCAAGGCTGTGATATGGTAAAAATTCCCATCTTCTCTAAGATTTTGCCTAGGAAACCACCTCCTACAGTCACCCACCCTCTCTTGAAACTAGGCCTCCATACTCCTTTTAATCCCATTTGCTCAAAAGTAGCTAATTTACTCCCCTCAATGTGCTACTTAATAAGCATTCTTCACATTGGTGAAATTCTCCATCTTCAGGACTGCAACACCCCTTTGGAGAGTGTCTCTTCAGGGAAAAGCTGTTTTAGCTATGTAACACATAATAATACTTCTCGGGTAGGGAAGCGTAAGGATCCTAGAAACTTTCTTAGAATAAGACAGGAAACGTATCGGTGAAACATACACGTACAAATAAATAGTTCAAATAAATAGTTCTGCACCAAGTGGAGACTGACTTTGTCTTGTAAGAGATAGGTACCTACTATCACATTAAATTAATGAGTGAATCATAATGGATCTCTCTGAGAAGTTTTGCTTTAGGTATCTTTGGTGTTTTGTTATGTAACAACAACAGAGACATATTGCATTGATGGTTTTGTGCTTTACAATTTTAATTAAGTGATGTTAGTCACTTATATCTCTTTATATCTCTTGTTATTACATGTCTTTCAATGGGCAGCATCTACATTATCTTAATACTTTACTATTAAGAAATTATCAATATCATGCAAGGCTTGTTCAAACTTTGGTTACATGTATTTTCATAAAGTCATTTAGAAACTCTTCTGATTAAATTTACATGTATCCATTGACTGTATGAGTTTACATTTTATTTATTGATGTGGTGTCAGACTTCATAAAATTTTAGTCTAGGCTTAGATTGTGATAAATTTTTATATCTCTTGTTATCACATGTCTTTCAATGGGCAGCATCTATATTATCTTAGTACTTTACCTCCTTTATTTGACATATCCTTTTGGTGTATGAATGGTGTGGTAGTGGTGCATGCAAATTTTTTTTTTTTGTGACTAAACTGTTGATAGTAAGGTTTTCATTCGTCGGGTGCAGTATTTCTCAAAATGAGGCAAAGGATCATTGCACTAAGCCAGCTAAGTGATTGAAAAATATGATTTCCTTTTCAGATAACCATTTAACTAGGCTCTCTTAGAGGACAGCATTTGGAATATATATTTCATAAGCACCTCATGTGATTTTCATACATTGTAATGTCTAAATATCACTCTTCCAGACATTATTCTTAAACACTATTTGTCCATTTTCAGCATTAGAATCTCTTGTACAAACACTGCGGAAACAAATGAACAAAAACTATTAAACTAGCAAATTTTAAATCTTCCCTCTTTCACTATTGACATCAAAATATTTGAAGGTACATTATAGGTACTTCCAGTTTTGTAACTAAAGTTTAAAAATTGTGAACAAGCAGTTATTTATTTCAGAGAATTGAAAGTTCACTGAAAAGCTTTTATAGATTTGCTTTCATCCATCCTGAGATAGTTATTTCACTTTCTTTCTTGGCTTGCTGGCGTGTTTTTCCACGGATTATCTTACTTATTTGCCTGTCCATTTGTGTTTTGATTAGATTATTTGTAAAAAGGTAGTCATCTTTATACTGCTGGGGTTCTTACTTTTCATAATGACTGCTTTCTTCTAATTTAAGTAGGAAATAATCAAGGTATCCAAATTTGAGAATCTAAATGTATTTACTATGTAGAAATTGTACTAATCTATTCTCTCAGTAAGTGTAGCTATGGAGAAGTCTGAAGAAAATGTTATTATTTTCTGCCAGTAAATTACTTGCACTCTGTACCTAATTCACATATATATGATATATGCATAATATATCATATAAATGTATCTGTCACTAATATATGCCTTCTGTTTACTGTGGATTGAAATTGAGCTTTATTTTTTTGTGAGAGAAATAACGTATCATTTTGCATTTGCACTTTGGAAAATCCTTTGATTTTCTTTCATGACGTAATTGCCCGATGGGTTTGTCTTGCCTGCTGCACAGTTGGAGCCAATTCACACAGAAAGTGGTATTGCAGTAGAGAAAGAGTTGAATCACAGGAGTAGGCACAGGGAAGACATGAATTTAAAACTTAAATCAGACTCACTGAACATTCAGAGGCTAGGGTTTTTTAAAAAATAATAAGTATGTAGAGAATGGGGAATGCTGATTAGAGCTGTCTTTTTGCTGTCTTCAGTCTGTCTGTCGGAGTCACAAGACTAGTTTGAGCCAGTTTCTTGGTATGGGTTATGGATTTCATTAGTACCAGCTGGTTCACCAGAATGCAGGCTCTGAAAAATACCTTACTTACAAATCTTAGGTTTTACAATAATAAGTTTATCTGTAGGAGCAACTGGGGAGGTTAGGGATCTTCTGGCCTCTGGCTAATTGGCTCCGGAGTCATAATTTCCAATCTTGTGCTTGATTTGTTAGTTTTACAAAGGCAGTGTTACTGTTATCAGCAATTCTTATATTTATAGCACTTCTGATAAGCCAAATTGAAATATCAAAGGAAATACATCATAAAATAAAATAAGATTTCAGAACCCTCTAAGTTTCTGATGCCAAGGGGAAAGTTAATTCCTGGATACATAGTCACATAGCATGTCTGCAAGTTTGCTTTTTAAGTGTTATTACCTGTGTTTTTAAATTAAACTCTAAACTAAATTCAGTAGGTTCATAGACATATAGTCATGTTTAAACACATCACATTGTATAGAATAAATATGTATAACTTTTTGTATACTAACCATACCTCAATAAACTGGTTTTAGAAAAGAAATTCATTACACAAATGTGGAAAGAAATCAAAATATTTTACCCTGAAATATTGGCAACCAAGAGCAATAAAAAATGTCAGATTGTAGTTCCAAGAGAGTTTATTCAAGCACAAAGTCTGAGGACAGATGACACAGAAAGCAAAGATTCTGAAGAAGAGAAGTCAGGGTTCTGAAGTGTAGACATTTTTAATTCCTTATGTGGACAAAGTTTAGGGAAGTATAACAGAATTTAATTTTCTTTCTCTGTAAGGCTTGATGCATAGTTATAACAATTTGGTTACGTAAAGAGGTGATTTTCTTTTGGGAAACGTGTATGCAACATTCCACACTGAAGATATAACTGTCATCTTGGTTCTTGGGCACCATCTGGTCTGAGTTAGGTACAACATGATAAAGGATGAAGTTAGTCTATCTGTAACATAGATCAATGATGGGAAAGGGGAGGTCTAGTCTGTGGTCTCTTCTAGTCATTTACATAAGAAAAACAATGAGGAAGACCGTTCATCTACAATCTAAAAAGCAAAATTGTAGACATGATATTCAGGCTCTAACTTTCCTCTTGTCATCATAAACTTAGAGGGTTCTGAAATCTTATTTTCTTTTACAATGTATTTCCTTTGCATCTTTCAAGATGTCTAATCAGAAGTGTTATAAATATAAGAATTGCTAAAAACCTGTCTTTTGTGGGGGAGATTTGCATCTGTAGAAAAAATCTCCCTTGAAATAGCCAGGCTTTCTCTGAGGTTCTCCTTTGTCTGATCTAGCAAAGGTGAACTAAGAATCTAACAATTTTTAAGATCTGAAAGAAATATTCACCATCTATTCTCTCTGAGGGCTGCTACCTGGAAGGTTTCATCTGCATAAGAAGACCACCTTTACTAGCCAGATGCTTCCACTCCCTCTTCCACAACCTGTCTTGACACCATAACCTAATTTACTGCTATAACCTGTTTTGCATATGCTCTGAGTCACTATTCTTTACATAACCCCAGGACGGTATAAAAGCATCAACCATCTGGCCATTTCCTTAAGAAATTTTGTAAGATTCCACCCACATTAATAAATTTGTGTTGAAACTGCCTTTGCAAAATGTAAGAGAAACCTGACATGGCTGACTCCATCTTTCTTCTAGCCTCACAGGTTGGCTGTCTTTGTTCATTCCTGAACATAGGTCAAGCTAATGTTGAGAGAAATTTAGTTTATACTTTATTTCATTATTTTTATATTTTGGAGACAGGATCTGTCTCTGTAACCCAGGTTGGAGTGTAGTGGCATGATCTTGGATCACTGTAACCTCTACCTCCCAGGCTTATGTGATCCTCCCACCTCAGCCTCCCCAGTAACTGGGACTACAGACACAACCCATCATGCCTGGCTAAGTTCTTGTATTTTTTTTTTTTGTAGAGATGGGGTTTTATGTTGCCCAGGTTTGTCTTGAACTCCTAAGCTCAAGCAAGCCTTCCCAGTGCTGGGATTACAGGTGTAAGCCATCACTACCAGCTATAGTTTAAATTATAATAGCATTTTCCAGAACTGCCTTTGTAAATTAATAAAAGGCTACCAGTTTAGAAGGATGAGAGGGGTCTGAATTCTACTATGATGTAAGCATAGTTAAATAATTACCAGCCAGTATTTGGGAGGTCACAAGATTTTCAACTTTCCCAATTACTCCTGCAGATAACATCACTATTGTGGAATCCAAGATTGGCCTTTTGAGATGTCTTTTCAGGTTCTTTTGCATTTCTGATTACCAGTGGCTATACCAAGACTCACCAACCAGTTTTTTTGCTCCCACTCAGGAACTGACTCAGTGCAAGAGGACAGCTTCAGCTCCTATGATTTCATCTCCAACCCAACCAATCAGCACATACCACTCCTGGGCCCCCTACCCACCAAACTATCTTAGAAAAACCCTAATCTCCAAATTTTTGAGGGGACTGATTTGAGTAAGTATAAAACTCTGGTCTCCTGTTTAGCCAGCTCTCAGTGAATTAAACTCTTCCTCTATTGCATTTTCCTTGTCTTGATCAATCAATTCTCTCTGGACAATGGGTAAAACGAGTCCATGGGGCAGTTACAGTATGGAAACTTATTAATCTGCCTATTGTCAGTTGATTTTTAGTAAATGTTCAGAGAGCAAAGGGGAGGTTTTTCCTTGGCTCCTACAATATAAACAGAAATGGTTATAAATGTAGATGTAGACATTGAAATGGAAAAAGACATAAAGTGTTGACAGGTAAGAGGGTACCTTAGACTAAATGTTTGTGTTCCCCCCATAGACTGAAACCCTAACTCCCAATGAGATGTATTTAAAAATGGGGCATTAGAAGGTAATTAGTTTTAGATGATGTCCTGAAGGTGGGGTTCCCATGATGAGATCGATGCCTTTATAAGATGATCAGCCCAGAGCTCTCTTTTTCTGTCACTGAAACCAGCCTTGAAAAATTATGACTGAGACAGTGAAAGAGATCTCATCTAACCAACTCCATCTTGCTTCTAACTTCCAAGCTGTTCTTGTTTATTCCTGGGCATAGGCCGAACTAACTTTAGGAGGAACTTAGTTTATGGTTTAAAACAAAGATGATAGCAGTCCCTTCCCAAAACAAACCTCATTTTTGCCTGGGGACTAGATTGCCTTTGTAGAACTAATAAACTAGCCACAAGATTAGAAATTATGGTTTTGAAGTCATGCTGCTGGAGGCTAAAATATTATGAGCCTCCCTAAACTGCTCCTAAGATCAGTACTTGAGATATTTTGCAGACCCTGCACTTGATGGATCAGCTAGCAATACCCAGATCGATAAACTGGCTCGTCTGATCTTGTGGCCCCACCCAGTAACTGACTCAGCCCAAGAGGACAGCTTAAATTCCTTAAAATTTTATCTCCAGTCCAAACAATTAGCACTCTTGGCTCACTGGCCTTCCCCTCTCCCACCAAATTATACTTAAAAACTGTGATCCCTGGATGCTCAGGGAGACTGAGTTGAGTAACAATAAAACTCTGGTCTCCTGCACAGCTGGCTCTGCGTGAACTACTCTTTGTCTATTGCAATTCCCCTGTTTTGAGAAATCAGCTCTGTTTAGGCAGCAAGCAAGATAAATCCATTGAGCGGTTATACTATATAAAGATACAGTGAGAAACTGACCATCTACAAACCAGGAAGAGAGCCCTCTCCAGAAACCAGGTTGAAATCTTGATGATCTTGGACTTCTATCTTCCAAAACTCTGAGAAATATGTTGTGTAAGCCCTCCAGTTCAGTCCTTCAAGAATCCCTTACATAGACATAGACCTATGTACACATGTAGAAAGATATGAAATCCTTTAACAACCGAGGACACACCCCAACCTTTCAGATGTCTATGAAAGAGTCACAGATACAAATATAGTGTCAACCTTAAGTAACCAAAAGGATCAGAATCTCATTCAAAGAAAGTTTATTCAAGAGCAAAGTGTGAAGATGGATGAATCACACGCAACACACCAAGTCCAAAATTATGGAGTAGGCAAGTTGAAGTTTCATTTATGAAGGCAGAGACAGAGGGATTTTTAGCAAGATTACTACATACAAGGTTGGCACATAGTTACAGCAATTGGATTGGTTATAGGCAGTTTCTTTTTGGGAAGGGTACATTTAACATTTTTTTAACAGAGGGTGTAATAGTCATGGATTTTCTTTAGTCTAAGTGAAGCAGAGCAACCCAGGGGAAGTTGATCAATCACAAGCATCGTTAATTAAAAAGACAGAAGGTTTTTGTCTCTGATGTTGCTTAATTCTCTCTAGTCTTAGTACATTACAAGGAAAATTAAAAAGTGAGTTAATCTATAATCTGAGAACAGAAGTTTTCACCATATGTAGCTCAGATCACAGTCACATCCCTCTCAAGGCTTGAAGTGTTCTTGGGGGGCTCCACAGCTTTTAAATTATATTTATTTTCACAATAAACATAGTCATAGACATATAAATAGATGCACACTGTTAATAGTAAAGGAGATATTCTTCAGGAATCTGGTAAACGCACACACACATACACTAGTATGTTATATATGTGTGTGTCTGTGTGCATGCATGTGTGTGTGTGTCTGCATGTGAAGTTAAACTGGTTGCCTTGATTTCAGAAGAGGCTCCAAAGCTAAGAAACATTGTGTCCAAAAATAAAGTACTAAAGCCAGCCTCGTTTGGCATGCCACCAGAAGTTCTTTGTCTCATGGCTGGGGAAATCAAGGATGCAGACATGCCAAGGGTGAGGTTAGAGCAGATGTTTAGTAAGAGAAAGAAAGAGAGAAAGCTCTCTGCCACAGAGAGGGGTCTTGAAAAGGGGATGCCATCTCACAGTTGAATACAGAGGCTTTTATAAGAAAGTGATGAGGACTGAGCATCTCATTTGCATAAGGCATGAATTTCTGGTAGCTCTACCCAATCCTCCTAGTATGCATCAGAGCCCTTAGCTTGAGTAACTCCATATTGCTTTGTTCCCCTTACTGCACATGTGTCAGGGGACAGAATTTTCCATTGCAGGCATGTCTGAGAAAGTCTCCTGCATAGCCCTTCTTATCTGTGAGGCTGTGGGCATATCTCAGGCAAGTCCCCTTGTGGAAGTTCCATTATCTATGCCTACAAGCTGTTCTTTTGTTTGAAAGAACTCAGTGAAGGACCCATCCTAATTGCCTGCCCGACCAGTTTCTTCCTTCCTCGACTCTCAGTACTAGATGATCTAGGCAGAAATCTTGACCCCAAAGCTCATCTCCAATCTCCACGATATATAAGGATAATGTTAATATCCAGTGAAATAACTGAGAGCTGGTGACAGCTCCTTCATGGGACATTTTCAAGTACTGTGTATTTCCCTTCTGATAGGAGAGTATCAGGGAGATTTCACTATGAAATTGATTGAAGGGACATCAAGTGTCCTACCCTGTTTGGGCTACATAACAAAAATGCCATCGACTGGGTGGCTTCTAGACAACAGGTATTCATTGCTTATATGTCTGGAGACTGGAAAAAAGTGGCAGATTTAGTGTCTGCTGGGGACTCAGCCTGATTCATAGACGGTAACTTCTCACTGTGTTCTCACATGGTGGAAGGGGTAAGAAAGACCTCTTGGGTCCATTTTAAAAGAGCACTAATCCCAGTTATGAGGGATCTACCCTCATCACCTCCCATCTCCTAAACCATCACCTTGACATTAAGATTCAAAATGTTATTTTGAGGGAACACAAACATTCGAAGCATAGCATCAAGAGACTTTCTCAGTGAATCTGGGGTTCAGAGAATAGAGAGCCTGCAGTCTGATTCTTACCTGAAGAAGTTGAATGGTACCAGGTTGTCTGCAAGTCTTGGTGAAGACTGAATAAAGAGGTGAAACTGCAAGAACGCAGGCTTGGTCGTCTGGTGGTGTTGGGCAGCACAAAATGATTCAGTTTCTTCAGGCCAAGTGTCCTCTGGAAGATGACAGCCCTGAGCCCCCAGGTAGGACCCTGAGGAAAGTTCTTTCCTCTAGGAATGTGACCGTGCAGGAAAAATAGAGCCAGAAGCATGGCCAGAAGCTAAAAGCAAGAGCTGCAGGGAGTTGCAATACATCCTATAGGAGCAATAACTACTCCCCAAAAACTTTACGTAAGTGAGCATGACACCTTTCTCCATATACCATTGCAAACTTAAAAAAGGTTAGGAGATGAATGGAGAGTGAAAATTCAAAAAATAAATAAATAAAAAACAGGGTCTGACTCTGTTGCTGCAGTGCAGTGGCTCAATCTCAGTTCACTGCAGCCTTGACCTCCCAGGCTCAAGTGATCCTCTCACCTCAGCTTCCTGAGAAGCTGGGACTACAGGTGTGTACTACCATGCCTGCCTAATTTTTTTCATTTTGTGTTTAGATGTGTTGCCCAGGCTGATCTTGAACTCCTGAACTCAAGTGATCTGCCTACCTTGGACTCACAAAATGTTGGGATTATAGGCATGAGTCACTGCACCTGGCCAGGAACTTTTAAATATAATGACAGGTTGCAATTATATTTTGGATTGCATTGGCCATTTAAATATGAATTAATCAGATAATTCACCAATATCTGTAACAGCCCAGAAAATATATCAAGTATTCCTGAAATACTACCTACAGGAAAGGCATTAAAATCTGAAAGCATGACAAACTAATATTTACCCATGATTCCACCCAGTGACTCAAAGAAATAGAGAAGCCTGCTGAGAGATACCTTGAGAAGAAAAATATAAAAAGACAGTCTATTCAAAGAAGGTTGAATGTGAACAAGGAACTCCTATTGAGATAAGGGAGGAAGAATGGATGTTTATCTTGACGATGAGAAATAGAAGAGTAATTGTGAACTTCAGGGAAAATCACAGTCATGCTATGTTTTCAAGCAACGTGCTGGATTTTAAGAAAGAAGAATATGACTTCTTGATATGTGGACTATTCTTAAAGCAGTGCAGGTTTAATATCATGGGACTAAATTACAGAGATTTCTGTAGATTCATTCATCCTCCCTGGAGTCCACTGGTAAATATCCACATAAGAATTATCACCAATTCTATTGATTGGTTTTTAATTTTCAGAATCAACATTATTGGAAGCCAGTAGGAAGTCATCATTTTTACAGATTAAAAAATATAGGTTTCAAACTTTGATCAGTTAATGAATAGAAAAGCCAATGTAAATTAAGGAAGGCAAGAGGAGATATCAAGGAAAATACATAATGTCTACTTTGCTAATCACTTAGAGTAAGATGCTAAGTCCTACAGTCCAAATGTAATGGTTCAAGAAATAGAGATACAAAAATATTTAGTCTGAATCTTTCAAAAATTGCAAAATTATAAAAGTGATGAATTTATGAGGATGCATTATTTGTCATTGTTAGGTTGGAGTAAATAAATCTATCGTAATGTTAATAAAGAAGTCGGAAGTATCATCTTGGCTCAAAGAAGAGTTAAAGAAGAAATGATGAGAAATGATTCACTTGGTGAGAGAAGTTGGCATGAGGACAGGTGAACAATTTTCCATTCCATTAGTAGTTTTTAAGTAGCTAGGCTTTTGTTTCCATGGACATCCACAAATATTAGTTTTAAATAGTATTTGACATCATCCTCTTGTAAGAATTTTCCTCTCTCCAATGAATAAACACAGGCTTAGAGGATGTAAGTCACCTGCAAGTAACTTGCTTGTATTTAAGGTCACGGGACTGGTTTAAAAAGGGGCAATGATATAAACCAGGTATGTCTGACTGCAACACCCATTTTTTTGTATCCTCAATAAAATATTTTCAGAGATTGAAAAAAAAAGCCATAGATTTTTTGTTATATTTCCTTGAATAAATTCTGAGATCAATCAAGTGCTTATTCTCCTTACTTGAATCTTGACATGGGGGCTGGGCACGGTTGCTCAAAATTGAAATCCCAGCACTTTGGGAGGCCGAGGCGGGTGGATCACTAGAGGTCAGGAATTCAAGACCAGCCTGGCCAACATGGCAAAAACCTGTCTCTACTAAAAATGCAAAAAATTAGCTGGGTGTGGTGTCAGGCACCTGTAGTCCCATCTACTTGGGAGGCTGAGGCAGGAGAATTGCTTGAATCTGGGAGGAGAAGGTTGCGGTGAGCTGAGATCATGGCACTGCACGCTATAGCCTGGGCGACAGAGTGAGACTCCATCTCAAAGAAAAAAAAAAAAGGAATGTTGGCATGTGAAAAGCAAATGTGATTTCCACAAGTAAACTTTTTTTCCAGATGGGATGATTGCAACAGGATGACTATAGCAGCAGTTGGGTGAAATCTCCTTCTATGATATCTGCTGGCATCTCAAAGGTTAGGCAGAAAAGGAACTTTTCTTCTATGGGGATGTAGGATGTAAAGGTAATTGACCCAATCAGTAGGTGAGAGGATGTTTGACTCCAGGCCAGCCTATTCTCAAGAGACGGGCAATATGGTTGTTAACAAAAGTTCCCTTAGCAAGCCTTTTGTTCTGACTAATACATTAGGATGAAACAGTTCAGTTCATCATTTAAAAGACAACGAATCAATATTTGAAGGACTTGATGTGACTTTATCGTAGAAAAATAAGATGTGAGATGGTGTAGGGGGGTGTTGAGAGGCTGTGACCTCTGACTTTCTCACCTAAGTCTTATGAAAGATGTTCCTTGCTGGACCCAAAAGAGGAAAGATTTCTTAACCATTGCTATTTCCCAGGGCAACAGGGCTCTAGTGAAATTCCACAGTTCATTGTTGTCAATTTCTAGAGTTAGAGATACATCCTAAAGGATTTTGACATAGATTTATACATATCAGGCATCTGAGTGATGATGACTTTTACGTTTTGTCAAATGGGGATTTTAAATGTTGTCAGATGTCGGGTTATAAAATTTTGTCCTGCTTAGTACTTTAGAAAGTAAAGGAATAAAAGAATGGCTACTCCATAAGCAGAGCAGCCAGGATTAAGCAAAAAATTATTAAAATAACACAAAAAGAGTTTTGTAGTTTAGCAATGCAAAACATTGACTATTAGGAACTTTTTAAAAACTCTACTAAAATAACATCCAGCAATAACAAAACTTTTATTGAAGACCACTTTGTTATCCTAAATTTCCCCTCCACTGAGACAGAGCAGGGGGCTTGCAGGGTGCCCTTTCAAGCATAGAAATATAAGAAAATCTTGAGTTCCATCAAGGGAAATTCCAGACACCTGGCTATCCCTGAGAAGTTAACGAGCAACTTGACAAGCAAGAAGGTAACAGTAGTTTTAACAATAGCCAAAATGTTAGTCATGAGATGTTTGGTTCCCCATGGAATAAAAGTTAACATTTTAACATATGTACCTGAGTTGTTTTTCAGAAACCCACAACTGGACCAAATGGATCCACTAGCATGTAGACCTCAGATAAGGGGAAAGTAAAGACTGAACTCTGATCAACAATCTTTGTTTTAAATTTCTTTCTAAGGGGACTGGAGGAAGTCACACTCACAGGTCAGAGCTAACATTCTTTTCTGCTGAACCCAATTTTTTGAGATAAAACGTTGCCTCCTTAACCAGTCACAAGTCAGAAAATCTTTGAATCCACTCATAACCTGTGGGCTTCCCACTTTAAGATATCCACCTTTTTAGGTCAAACTCTTCCCAGACCAAACTGAGGGTCAGGCTGCTTATTCTTGCGGCCCAATAACAAGATGCAGATGAACTGGGAAAGAAGCCAGTTCATTTCTGTAACTGGTTACAGGAAGAGAGCCTGGAAACTTGCCAGACCAACTCAAAATTACAAACTTTTCCAGAGCTTATATACCTTCTAAGCTGTATGGCTATGTGTACGTGTGCATTCATCTATAGACATAAGTGATTAAAAACTTCTAATCTAGAACTAATGTCTTAAGTCCTGAAGACCTTCCTCTGGAGCCTCAGTAAATTTACTTAATCTAAATGTGTCCAGGTGCTGGCGTGATTACCCTTATCTTGTCTTCTAGTAAATCATGAAAGTTTGGGGAGTTCCTTTAGACCCCCATAAACTTGTTTGTGGAGGTCTGGCGAGTTTCTTTAGACTTGCAAAAAATCTTGTTTAATCCTAAACAAGTCCTGTTAAAAATTCCTTTGTTATGCTTCAAGGTCCAGGAGACGCCGGGGCAAAACTCTTGGTGGGCTTTTGTTACATTCCAGCCTTTGTATAAGGACACTGGCTGTATCAGCTTTTAATATTTTTTCACCACTCAGTCAGTGCTGAAACAGTTGTTACGGAGGGAGGCCTGTGTTAGTGAGAGCTGGCCTGCCACCAAACCAATGTGTAATCACTGTGATTTGATTTACGACATTGCCTGTGATTTCTGCTTTACTGAGATGTACCCCTGCGTTTAAAACCCATTACTTGCAAGTCATCTGGGAGGTTGGGTGTAAAGTGTGACCTGCCCCATTCTCCTTGTTTCCTGTCCTGCAAATAAATGCCCTCCTTTCTCCTGCTGCAAAACCTCAGTGCGAGTATTTGGCCTTACTGTGCCAGGCAAGGAGACCCCAGATGGGTTCAGTGACACCACCAGTACTTTGTTGGAATCACAAAGATTGAGTAATCTTCAAGGTCAAGACTGCAGAGCCTCAGAGCTTGTCTGCTGCTGTTTATAACATAAGCCTACTCACAGTCTCTTGCTTCTCATGCTTAAATCACAGAACCAGAGACATTTGGGAGACCAGGACAAAAATCTTTGAAATGCCAAATACTTGTAATTATCCAGTTCTCACATGCTCTTTCCAGAATAAAAAGTGAAAATTTAAAAAGTGGTTGATATTCCCAATATAGATAGATCCCAAGTTTATCAGAGGTGTCTCAAAAGATTAATCAGTGATTACCTCATCTAATATGTCCATGAGACCACAGTATTTTTATTTTTTAGACCCTTTTTCTTCATAATTCTTCTACTTTGTAAATAATTCTCCAATAATTAAATAGAAGAGGGACAAAGAAACCTCATTAAAATACAGGAAAGTAATTGTTTCTGTAATTCTCAACACACATTAAATAAAAGAAAACTTGGCAGTTGAGCTTTGAAGAAGACAGACATTGAAAATATGCAACTTAGGCCAGGCACGGTGGCTCCTGCCTGTAATCCCAGCACTTTCGGAGACCAAGGTGGGTAGATCACCTGAAGTCAGGAGTTTGAGACCAGCATGGCTAACATGGTGAAACCCCCCTCTCTACTAAAAATACAAAAAAAAGAAAAAATAGCCAGGCATGGTGGCAGACACCTGTAATCCCAGCTACTTAAGAGGCTGAGGCAGGAGAATTGCTTGACCCCGGGAGGCAGAAGTTGCAGTGAGCTGAGATCGTGCCATTACACTCCAGCCTAGGGACAAGAGCGAGACTCCGTCTCAAAAACAAACAAACAAACAAAAAACAACAACAAAAAAGAAAATAAGTGACTTCACTAAGCCAGAGATCAAATTAATTCTTACTAATGCAGTCCATTGAAGTGGCCAGAAAATACATGGAAGCAAGTGTTTGGTACTTAGGCACAATTCTGTAAGTACAGTATTTTTAAAATGAAACATTATAAAATTTATAGTATGTATTTTCAGGTTTCATCCATCCATCTATCAAGATACTGGTATAACTATATTGATCCCGAACATTGAACTACTTTAGAAAAATGAATTATTTAGGTGATGTCCTTTGATTTGCTTCTGGTGATGAAAACAGACTTCATATGAGTTTTCTTCCATCATGTCTCGGAATTACAATAATTTTATCTTTAAAGATATGCAATCTTTACACTCTGAAATAATGGATGGATACCCAAGGCATAGAGTAGTTTTCCTCATACTTCTTTCAGAAAATGAGTAAAATTACCGAAAATTGTCCTGTCACATAAAACTTAGATTTATGCTGAAAAAGACACTATTTTCTCCATCATAAACTCAGTACCAGAGGGGTATCATAGAATCTTCAATAAAGTCATAAAGATTCACTTCTATAAGCATCATCTCCCTTTGAAAATGGTAAAGTAAAAACGTAACCAAAAACAGTATTAATGCCAATGAATAGAGATATTGAATGGAATTGGGCAAATAAAATTACATAACCTAAATTGATAACTTGCACAGGCCCTGGGGAATGGCTGTTAAAATATACTGCCTGCTTGCTTTTCCCATTTCTTTTCTGTTGACTAAGTTGCAGTAAACACTCAACCTTCTCTGTCTCACAGAGTCACACTATCTAGTCCCACTTCAGGAGATGTGGGTGGAATACAGGGGAGGGAGGCCCCTTGGGAAAATGCCTTGGGTTTTTACTTTTTCTTCTTCCCTTTCTCCTTGAAATTCACAATCTGTGGACAGTCAGTACTATTCAGATGTTTGTGTGTGGTTCTGTGGATAGATAAAATAGATAGATGAGACTGATAGACGATGAATAGATGGATAATAGAAAATTGTCTTCATATAAAATATAGATAATTGATGATAATAGATAGATGCATATATGATAGAAGATAGATGCATAGATGAGAGATAGATGATGGATGAATGGATAAATAATAGAAATGCTATTTAAATAATAGATATGAAATGTAGATAACTGAGAAAGGCGATAGATATAGCTAGATGATGAAAGAATGGATAAACAAATGATAGAAAACATATTTAAACGATAGCTATGAACACAGATAATTGATAATAGATAATTGATAAATAAACAGAAGAGATAGTTGAGAACGATAATAGAAAAGATATATAAATAATATACCTAAAATTTAGAATATTGATGATAAATATATAATGATAGATGATGGATGGATTGAAGGATAGATAATAGAAAAGATATTTAAGTGACATCTATATAAATTATCGATGATAGTTAATAGTTGATAGATGACATAGATGATGGATGGATAGAAGATAAGATAAATAATAGACAAGAGATAGACTAGTATGATAGGTGATAAGTATTCACATCTGTATCTCTCTCTTTCTATGCAAACAAACATATGCATACACACTATATGTGTGTACATCTATCTATACATAAACAATTTTTTTTCTTTTTTTTTTCTTTTTGAAATGGAGTCTTACTCTGTTGCCCAGGCTAGAGTGCAGTGGCACCATCTTGGCTCATAGCAACCTCCACCTCCTGGGTTCAAGTGATTCTCCTGCCTCAGCCTCCTCAGTAGCTGGGATTACTGGTGCGCGCCACCATGCCTCACTAAATTTTTTTGTATTTTTAGCAGAGATTGGAATTTACCATGTTGACCTGGCTGGTCTGCAACTCTTGGCTTCAAGTAATCCACCTGCCTTGACCTCCCAAAGTACTGGAATAACAGGCATGAGCCACTGCGCCTGGCCAATTTTTTTTCTTATTGTTACTTTTTCAGTAAAATACACTTAGATCAAAAATTGTATGCATTTACAATATTTTCAGATTCCATTTCATTACTTGCTGTAAGGCTCTATCTATTTATTTAAAGATGTTTTCCCTTGCATCATTGCTATTTTTAAACCTTTTGGGCTTTGCAACACTGAGTACAGGAGTAAAGTGGCCTGGTCTCAGTGTTTGTGCAGGTGTTTGGATGGACCTGCCTGATGCACTATGAAGAGGCATTACATCTCACCTGGTTTCCAGGAAGGTAGGGACTACTCCAGTCACTACAAACAGGAAGGGAAAAAATAAGACTGTCCTGACAGATTCCTAGGGAAGTCAGCATGTCATCATTCAGGTTCAATGAAAGATAAAAATCTTTGTCTTCTTACAGGAAACATACACTCTCAGAATTTATGTATGTTTTTCCCATTTGCATTTATTATTCATTTTGATTTATGATGTGTCACTTTTGTTTAGTACTTGCCTTTCTCAATTTTAAGTTTTACTGTAGGAGTATCCCTTCTCATTAAATAATCTAATTGCCCATTCTCTTTTTCATCTTTTATCTCTTTGTACATTTATAAAATTCTCATTTAATTAATTAATTAATTAATTTTTTTGCAACAGAGTCTCACTGTGTCACCCAGGCTGGAGTGCAGTGGCATGATCTGGGCTCACTGCAACCTCTGCCTCCTGGGTTCAAGCAATTCTCCTGCCTCAGGTTTCAGAGTAGCTGGGATTACACGCACACGCCACCACACCCAGCTAATTTTTGTATTTTTAAGTAGAGATGGGAGATGGGGTTTCACCATGTTGGCCAGGCTAGTTTTGAACTCCTGACCTCAAATGATCCTCCTGCCTCAGCCTCCCAAAGTGCTGGATTACAGACAGGCATGAGCCACTACACACAGCCTATTCTATTGTTTTATGTTCAGCTTTAACACTTAATATTTTATAACATGTAATTTTCATCATCGCTTTTGAAATTTTTATCTTCCCACAGATTCAATCAGTTTTAGGCAAATCTTTTGTCAGAGTACACCATCAAGAGATTTAATCAGTGGGGATAACTGAAGTGGTAGATTTTCAGAGAAACTGGCTATACTAGGTGGTTTCTTCACCTTCTAAAAAACCATCTTCACCTTCTAAGAAAACGTTGAACACAATTCTAGCCTCTGAACATTACTGATTTTTACTTATGAACTTGAATCACATTCTCTCTCTGTCTCCACTGATTTTCAATATGACTCTAATATTAAATAATCTCATGTGTTCTATGATAAGGATGATGCCACTATGATATTCTTCGTCTTGTAATCATCTATTTATTTCTATATGAATCTTCTTAGAGAACCTAAGTTTTTTGTGGTGTTCAGAAATGTGAACTTGATATGTTAAAGAGTGAGAATCATTTTTCTTTCATCTTTAACTTTATTGGCCAAAATGAGTCTTTAGTAATTCCTTTTAATTCTAAAACATTCTCGTGGAAATGACTTTGCATCCATACTAGCCTTGGTAAAAATCATTCATTCTATGAAGGGGAAGACAATTCATTGCCAATATTTTAATACATTGATATGAGGTCTGCATGTGTAAGTCATCTATCCTAAATGTCCCCCCTCATGATGGCTTGTCTCCACTTATTAATGTCAAAGGAACCATCTAGACATGGTGGTTTTGAGGGAGTAGAATGATTTTGTTCCTACCAAAGAGAGCTACCTGCATTTGTGTCTGCATCAGCTTGTATGGTCACTATGGTGGTAACTAAGTGATTCGATTTTACACTTTTACATTGGGTCAAATAGATGTTCACTACTTTTGAAAATACACAATCTCTATTCATTATTTAACAGTCATGTTAGCTAAATCTTCAACTATCTGATATGTATTCAAGGATAAAATCATAAGCATGCAAGTTTACAAAAAGTACGTATAATTTTTAAATTTAGTCCTAAAATCAACCTAGTAATTGTATTTATTTGATGATTAAAGAAATTGAGACCCAGTGATTTCATGTTTACTAAGTGTAAACATTTCAGAAGTGATGTGTATTAAGAACTGGACAATATATTACATGATTTTCTATTAGGTTAATTATGTCATAAGGTTAATGTTTCAGGGGTTTTGTTGTTGTGTTAACTCTTTATACCATGAAAAATTGCTTGGAATACTCTGGTTTCTCTTCAGATCACATAAATCTTTTGCCTTTTAAAATTGCTTGAGATTGAAAACAAGGACAGGTTTTTAACCACTTAAACTTCTGACATAAGGAAACAAATTGCTCTTGTGATTACTAAAATTAACCAGAATCAACAAAATATATGAGGAAAAAAGCTATTTACATATACAAGTAGACATAAATGTAATGCTTATGTTTATAGATGCATACCATGCTTCTTACAACTGTGAATCAAAGCTTAATTTACAGTTTCTGATTCTGAGGGAGGCTAGGGATCAAAGAACTACAAATTAGGTAAAATGTACACTCCTTGGGTACACCAAAATCTCAGACTTCACTATTGTATAATTCATCCATATAACGAAAAACCACTTGTATCCCTAAAAGCTATTAAAATGTTTAAAAATTCAAAAATAAAAACAAAATATAAAAATAAATTTTAGATTTACTCTACCCACAATCAAACATTAATTTCAGTATGTTACATTCGACCGCACATTGCCATCTTTACAGGGATGATAAATTATGTGAACTCAGATAATTCTGTCCTTTAGTGTTAGATTTTTAAGATATTGTTTTTTCTACGTCCCAATGGCCCTCTCGTCAGTTTTATTTTTAATTGATTTTTAAATGAACTAGCATGTTTTATTTGAGGCCAGCTGTGGATCATAAGAATAATGTTATTTGCCAGAATGGTTGGCATAGGCACATGGGTCATATCTGTGAACAGAAAAACATAGGGGGGTTCAAAGAGCAGAATATTTTCCTGAGTTTGTAAAGGCCCATTTTGTTTTCCAAATAAAGCTATTTTAGAGAGCAATGTATTAATCTTTTGTTTTGTTTTGTTTTCTGGTTGACATACATAAGTGTGTCAATACTGACTAATAGGAACATATTTATAAACTTTCAATCATGGGGCATTGTGTGCAGTGGCAGTGGCATGAGGTATTGAATGGCACAGGGATTGAGTGCAGTGGGTCAATCATGGCTCACTGCAGCCTTAATCTCCCGAGCTTAAGCGATCCTCCTCCTGCAGCCTCCCAAGTAGCTGGGACCACAGGTGTGCACCACCATACCTGACTAATTATTATTATTATTATTATTATTATGTATCACTATACTGTCCAGGCTGGTCTCTTACTTCTGGCCTCAAGCAATCCTCTTGCCTCAGCCTCCCGAAGTACTGAGATTACAGGCATGAACCACCACACCCTGCCAAAAAATGCTTTTAATTCAACTGAGTTCAATAAGATTATATAGAATCTATACTCTGTGCCTAAAATGTCCCCCACCACTGAAAGATAAACCACTTCAGTGTAATATAAAAAGATAGAAAGATGGATAGATAAGGTACATAGATAGATATGGGTAGGTATGTTAATGAGGAAGATAGATAGATGATACATAGGAATACATGATAGATATAAATAGATGATAGATAATTTGATGATAGATAATAGATCATGATGATGGTGGATAATAGATACTGATAGATGGTAGATAAATATAGACATAGATAATAGATAAATAGATATTGCCTGTATAATTAAAACAGCATATACTAAATTTTCAAGATGTAATTACTAAACTAATGACAAACAAAAGCAACAATACGTAATTGTTTAAATAGAAAATCTCATAAGTAAAGTTTAGCAGAATATTGATCAACTGCTTACCCAGATAGTCTGTCTCTAGGCAAGTAATATAAAGAGTTCTTCAATTAACGTGAACCAAACTGCACTGTTAAATATTTTACTTAAAATGAAATTATTTTACCAAATATATTATGAATTCAATAATTATAAAAGTAATAATCGCGTATCCAATTTATTTCAAAAAATACATCAAGAATCAGAGAAACTTAAAGTGAGGGGAAACTTAGGAAATAATGTATTCTAACACTGATACTTAGATAGCAATTATTTTTAACTTTGATCCCAACGATGATGAGTTCACTGTTAAGAGTTTACAATGCTGAGTTAAAATACATGAATCTGTCAAACTCCAGTTCCTTGAAAAGAAGTTAGTGGACTGATTTACTCCAGTCCTGTCTCACTCATCAGCATAGAAGTAAAATTACAGATACACATGTGTAAGAAAATTGATTGCATAAAATACAATATTCATTATGACCACTTGAAGTTCATTCCAGGAGCGCACAGTATTTTTCTCAGTGCTGGAATATTTTTAAAAATACAATTCACCCCTATTAATGTATAAACCGTCATCTCAATAGATTCACTTATCAATAGGTGCCAAAAAATATCCATAAAATGTTACAAATGTTCATGCACAGAACTCTCCGAAAACTGGAATTCAAAGGTGCTTTCTTAACGAGGGACAGAGCACTGAGAAAACCTATAGCAAATCATGTTTGTTATATTTAAGATCAGGAAACACAATAATGCCTTTTATCAGAGCCTCTCTTCTGTATTTTGCTGGACAGAAGAGGAAAGAAACAAGAGTTTTATGTATTGAAAAGGAGGAAAATGTCATTATTTATCAATCATATGATAATACATAGAAAAAATCCAGTCAAATATGCTGATAATTGGTCAAAACAATATGAGTATTTAATAGTGTTGTTGAATACAGTATCAACTATAAAAAATCAGTTTCCTTTCCATTAATAGTAATAATAATTTAGAAAATGTAGATTAGCATATAATTTATAAAGGCAATAAACAAATTTACTTGACAAAATATAATTAGACTCAGTAAATAATTATGTCAATTATCTCCTAGTTAACCTATTAGTTTAATGAAATTTAAATAAAATTGCCAAAAGAATGTTTTGTAGAAATTGATAAGCTAATTAAAAAATTTATATGGAGAGACAATTGCCTGAGATATGCCAAGAAAACGTTTATGATAATACTGAAGGTGGTAGATGTCTTCCGTGATATTTATTTCTAAATCTTAGAAGAACATAATATTGATGCTAGGATAGGTTTTCTTGTATCAACAAAAGCAAAGAGTGAACCCAAACAGATATTTATAAAAACATAATTTCTTCATTCACTCATGAATGAAGAAAAGTAACCCTTTCAGTAAAGCATCCTCGTACAAATGATACACTTTAAATGAATAATTAAATTAAAAAATAATTACAGGTTTGCTTAGAGCTTAAAGCCAAATATTAGAACTTTAAAACTTAGGAGCATTAAAAATCAAAAATTTCAAAGTGTTTGAAAACATCTTTATAACACTGGATGATTAGGTCTATCAAAAACTGGGCCAGGCGCGATGGCTCACGCCTACAATCTCAGCACTTTGGGAGGCTGAGGCGGGCAGATATCCTGAGGCCAGGAGTTTGAGACCAGCCTGGCCAACTTGGCAAAACTCCATCTCTAATAAAAATGCAAAAATTAGCCAGGTGTGGTGGCAGACACCTGTAATCCCAGGTACCCAGGAGGCTGAGGCATGAGAATCACTTGAACCTGAGAAGTGGAGCTTGCAGAGAGCTGAGATCAGGCCACCGTACTCCAACCTGGGCCACAGAGTAAGACTCTGTCTTAAAAAAAAAAAAAATATATATATATATATATGAAAAACTATAACCAAAAATGAAAAGTTTGACTTAATTAGCTACATTAAAGTTAAAAATCCTGTCCATCCAATGTTGAAATAGACTGATAGGTGAGGCATCCAATTTGGAGAAAATATTTTCAATGTATTTTACCAGCAAATATATCAATAACATACAAACAAACACACATACATATACTACAGTACAAATATTGGGAATATTTTTAACAGGTGGTTTAGAGAAAAGTTATCATTTAGATCTTATAAAAATATTAAATCTTTAAAGTTCATTCATAAAAAAAGATAAATTTCATTAACAATGAGGCATCATTTAAAAAGATAAATTTCATTAACAATGAGGCATCATTTCTTACCCATATAGTTGGCCAAAACACTGAGCGATGTTGAGCATGTTGAGGCGTGGATAGATGTGAAATTTCTCTCATATCTGCTTGGATTATAAATTGTCACTGTGCTTTCAGAATAGTTTGCTGTCACTTTACAATATCTATTCCAAAAATGAACTGCAAATGAAGAATTCTACTTGAATGCATATATCATAGATAGGAACTCTTTAGACCATGAAATATCTATAGGCATGTTTCTAACAACTTCTTTTGAAGGAGCTAGAAAATATAATATTTATCATGACCAATTGAAGTTCCTTTCAGAAATGTACAATATTTTTCTTAGTGCTTGAATATTTTTAAAATATAATTCACCTCTATTAATATATAAACAATCATCTAGCTAGATTCACTTATCAATAGATGCCAAAAAAATCGATAAAACATAACAAACTTTCCTGCACAGAACTCTCAGAAAATTGAAATTCAAAGGAGCTTAGTATCCTGAAAAAAACTCAGAACGCACACTTGCTTATCATAAAGAGAATGGATAATCATTTGTGTTAAATCAATTACACATAAATACCATACAGCAATGAAGATCCCTAGACTTCATGAATATGAATCAACCTGGGTGAATCTCTACCATGTTCAAGAAGAGAACCCAAAGAAGGGACTACAAAGAGTATGGTTCTTTTACATAACATTCAAAATCAAGCAAAACTTAAGAATAGATTCTGTAACAATAGAGTACTGCTAGAAAACAGCATGAAATTCAATATAGTTGTCTCCTTTGATGAGGAAGGAAAATATTGGTTGAAAACAGAAATTCAGTAGCATTAATTTACTTTTCCATTCTGTACTTCAGGGCCTCCTTCACAGGTGTATGGCCCTAATCAATTGCACAGGGTCTTGCGGTCAGATGCACTCCATGCTAGGTTTAGAGGTCTGCTACTGCTGTCTTGAAATAATTAATATTTGCACTTTAGTTTTGTTCATGGAGCACAATGGAATAAGAGGCATGCATGTACATGGTCAGAGGAGATATGTACCATATGCACTTCTGCCACTATTCTTTGCTACTCAATAGCGTACAACCCACATGAAGCCTCTTGAGCACAGAATTCTGCTGGACTGGCAAAGGGGATTTGGTGAGATTCACAGTATGCACAAAGGGAGGCTGTCAATTTTATGACTGTGTGTGCTCTTGCAGTCCGGAGAGGCCATGCTTTGTGTCCAAGTTAGAACTTGCTTCAAATATAGAAAAGTGGCAAGGACATTCTTAAAAAGCCAGGAACAAACAAAAACTGTATTCTGTCTCCTATTCTTGTGGCATCAGGCAACCACTTATGCTGAAAATGACGCCATAGAAGGGCTGGGGATGAGAGGACAACCCGTGGTTCCTGTTCATTGTGTGCCTTCCTTACTCATCGGTGAGCTGAAGGTACAGCGTTGCTAGAATATGTCCAGATCAAGAAGTGAAATAAAGTCAGCTGAGTTCATTTTGTGCAACACACTTCCTCTGTTCTGGTAAGAATGCAGTAGATACTTATGCATGTGCTACCAAATAACAGCTTGTGTAATTTCAGCAATCCTCAATACATGTTAACTGCTCAGATATTGGAGTTCAAAATTGGCATTGCACAATATAAAGATAAAAATGGAAAACCATGCCAGTGACTAAATATTTTCACTTTTCCTTACTTAGAATGACATCAAAAAGAAATTTATTTTTAAAGACGTGACAAGTTGAGAAAGAGTAAAGGAAAAGGGGAAAAACAGCTTTATATTTTAGTACTGTTAACAGTGCTGTGAAATTGGTGAACTTTTTCTGGAAAGAGTCAAATAGTAAATATTTTCAGCCCTGTGAGTTATATAAACTCTGTTGCAATAACTCAATTCTGCCATTGTAGCAAAAAAGCAGGCACACACAATACATAAATGAATGGGTACAGCTGTTTTCCAATAAAACTTTGTTTATAAGAATAAGTGGCAAGCGGGATTTGGCCCATGGACCATAGTTAGTCCATGGATGTGCTAAAGTAAGAAGTCCACTCTAAGACTTCTTAGTAATTCCAACAACATGAGGGGAAACTCTCCTAAAACCTTACGATTTTTTAAGAAAGTTTCTGAGTTTCAGGCTACGTGGGCACTTGCATGATGCGGGACAGTAATTGTAGGTATCATATTTATGGCAATATTTTCAGTGTTTGGGAGTTACAGATGAAGGGATTGACTCAGGTAGTTCCAATGTGGATAATTTAGTCTGCCTTCATGCTGCTCTTTGGGCAAAGTATAGGAAAAATGCCAGCAGTCTAGTGATACAGAATTTCTGTTTCTAGTAGCTGTGGGATTATAACTTTCTGAGAATTGTTTCTCTTTTAAAAAAAGACTTGAGAAAGTCACCCATAGCTTGGCCAGTGGCATGAATGTTTGATTACCTCCAGCTTCAGAATCTAGACACTTTCTGCTTCTGTCATTTTAGTTCTACAGAAATACTGCAGTGTGATAGGAATACTGCATGTGGAGATCGAGATTCAGGGTAATAAATCTCTATGCCTAGTACAGAGTTTTGCTTTTGCTAAGGGGAAGAGTAAAACATATAGGTGTGTAAAACTCACCACTGGAAGCATGAACTGTTTGGTTTTTTTTCTTTAGGAATTCAGATCTGATGAAAGCGTCAATGAAGAAATGATGTTTTGATTTCCCAACAGGATTACCCAACATTTCTTTTGACAGTATTTGTCAGCTACTTCTTTCCTAAAGGTTTCTGGTGCCCAGATCAAGTTTGGTTTAGCCAAAATTTTTCTATAATATCTTTGGTGTTACCCCATGGGTTTTAGCTAAGCAGTATCCATCTTGTGCAAGAGAGGCTCGTCAGGGCGACTTCCTGAACAATAAGCTGAGATGATCATTGGGGAGAGGGATTAATGAAGGATTGTTACAGAAATAAAGAAAAAATCTGCAGCAGAGCAACAACTCCAACTCTTCCAGGGACGTCTCAATCAGACACTGAAATTTCCAAAGTGTTCATAAACCAACTTTTAATATACTGTGGGATGCACAGAGGAGGCTGTCCATATATTTCTTTTTTGGAAGTTTTAGGCATTATGATTTTCAGTGCGAAGATGCTTTAACCTTAATAAGTTCAATAAAACAGAGATATACATAAGTACTGCTAACAAATTGACTAGGCCAATTTTGAAATGTAAACTTAAAATGTAAAAGCAAGAGCTCTGAACCTTGCTCAGAGTAGGATTCTGCACGGACATCAGGTAAGACTCCAATATGACTACTATCTTGACTTACACTTTTAAAAAGCTTCCCACTACATCAAAACGGGCCCTCAGATTTTCAGTAAGACCTATGAGCTTTTCCTCCCAGCTGTGAGTTGCCCCAGCCGTTCAGACCAAAATGAAGACATTAGCCAAACCCAATATAAGTAATGTTGTGGTGGTGGATGGTGTTCGCAGTCCATTTTTGCTGTCAGTCACTTCATATAAAGACCTGATGCCACGTGATTTGGCTAAAGCAGCACTTATGGGTTTGATGCATTGGACCAGTGTCCCCAAAGAAGTAGTTGATTCTATCATCTTTGGCACAGTTATTCAGGAAGTGAAAACAAGTAATGTGGCTAGAAAGGCTGCCCTTGGGGCTGGCTTCTCTGACAAGACTCCTGCTTGCACTGTCACCCTGGCTTATATCTCTGCCAACCAAGCCATGACCACAGGTGTTGGATTGATTGCTTCGGGCCAGCGTGATGTGATCATGGCAAGTGGTGTCAAGTTGATGTCCGACGTTCCTATTCGTCACTCAAGGAAAATGAGATAACTGGTGCTTGATCTCAACAAGGCCAAATCTGTGGGCCAGCTACTATCTTTAATCTCTAAATTCCGATTGAATTTCCTAGCACCTGAGCTCCCTGCAGTTACTGAGTTCTTTACCAGTGAGACCATGGGCTACTCTGCAGCCCAGCTGGCCACTGCCTTTGCTGTTTCTCAACTGGAACAGGATGAATAAACCCTCTCACAATCTTGCCAAGAAGGCACAGGAGGAAGGACTCCTTTCTGATGTCATACCCTTAAAAGTACCAGGAAAAGATACAGTTACCAAAGATAATGGCATCTGTCCTTCCTCACTGGAACAGGTGGCCAAACTAACACCTGCATTCATCAAGCCCTGCAGCGCAGTGGCTGCTGCAAACTCTTCTTTCTTGACTGATGGTGCATCTGCAATGTTGATTATGGCAGAGGAAAAGGCTCTGGCCATGAATGATAAGCCAAAGGCATATTTGAGGGATTTTATGTATGTGTCTGAGAATCCAAAAGATCAACTATTACTTGGACCAACATATGCTACTCCAAAAGTTCTAGAAAAGGCAAGATTAACCATGAATGATATTGACGCTTTTGAATTTCATGAAGCTTTCTCAGGTCAGATTTTGGCAAATTTTAAAGCCATGGATTCTGATTGGTTTGCACAAAACTACATGGGTAGAAAAACCAAGGTTGGATTGCCTCCTTTGGAGTAGTTTCATAACTGGGGTGGATCTCTGTCCCTGGGACACCGGTTTAGAGCCACTGACTACAGGTTGGTCATGGCAGCTGCCAACAGATACTGGCCTCCTCCTTCCATAAGGAAAGAAGACATACTGGCCTTCCAACAGATACTGGCCTTCCTCTTTCCGTAAGGAAGGAGGAAGGCCAGTTTGGATTAGTGGCTGCCTGAGCAGCTGGAGGAGGGGGCCATGCTATGATAATGGAAACTTATCCAAAATAATAGATCCAGAAGAAATGACCAGAAGTTTCTGTGCAACACTCACACTAGGCAAGACCATTTCAATGCATTACTAAATGACATTTATTGTTTAGCTCCTCTTAGGAAAACAATTCTTGTGGCCTTCTGTTAAATGCTTTGCTCTTCAGCCTTGCCAGTGTTCTGATTTTTTCAGTAATCACAGTTTACTACACTTTCAGCGACTTCAAAGCCATCAGAATCTCACACAGAGATGTGTAGGAGGTTGTTTTTAGTCTCTATCGTCACTAAAGACTAAATGAGTGTTTGCAATTAGAAAAGAGGTCAGCTGAGTTTTGGAAATCGGCTTTGTAATGTTTGCAAATTATACTTGTTCCTATCTGTGTCCTAAAGATAAGTGTTCTCTATAAAATACAAACCAATGTGCCTAAATTAACTTAATTATGGAAAAACAATTCAGAATCTAAACATCACTGAAAGCTTATTAAAAAAAGTTTAGATACATAAATATCATGGTGGTCAACCTTAATAAAGTGGAGAAATATTAGAAAAAAATGTAAAATCACACACTATATATATTAAAGTTGTATACATATATAACTTATATATGTTTATATATAAGTTGATATATATTTAAAGGTCAAATATGTAAGCTTACATATACTTATATATACTTTTATATAATATATAAATGAATATCCACCTACATATTTAAATTACATCTTTAGGCTGGGCACAGCAGCTCATGCCTGTAAATCTCAATACTTTGGTAGGCCAAGGTGGGCGGATTGCTGGAACTCAGGAATTTGAGATCCACCTGTGCAACATGGCAAAACCCCATCACTACCAAAAACACAAAAATTACTCAGGCATGGAAGCTTGTGGTCCCAGCTCCTCAAGGCACAGGCTGAGGTGAGAAGATTGCTAGAGCCCCAGAGGTCAAGGTTGCAGTGAGCCCAGATGACACTACTGCACTACAGCCTGAACCACAGAGCAAGATCCTGTCTCAAATAAATAAATAAAATACAACAAAATATATTACATCTTCATATATGTACCTGGTTTTGCTTAGTAAAATTATGTAACATATACAATATACTTATATATCACTGCATTAGTCCATTTTCACACTGTTATAAAGAAATACCTGAGACTGGGTATTTTATAAAGGAAAGAGGTTTAATGACTCAAAGTTCCACATGGCTGGGGAGGCCTCAAGAAACTTACAATCATGGTGGAAGGCGAAGGGAAAGCAAGGCCTCCCCTTCTCAGGAGGGAGAGAGAGCAAGGAAGTGCCACACTTTTAAACCATCTGATCTCATGAGAACTCCCTCACTATCACAAGAACAGCAAGGGTGAAACCTGCCCCTATGATCCAATCACTTCCCACCAGGCCCCTCCCTGGACATATGAGGATTACAATTCCAGATGAGATTTGTGTGGGGACACAGAGCGAAACCCTATCAATCATATATAATTACATTATTTATATATAAACTTGTATACATGTAGACAAAAAATTTATATATATACACTTGTATATATGTAAACATACATTTACACATTTACATAAAGACTTGTATATATATAAACTGATATACAGATGGTCTTTGACTTAGGATGGTTCCATTTACAATTTCTGGACTTTACGGTGGTGTGAGAAAAATATGCATGCAGTAGAAAGTGCTGTTTTCCTCTCTTGCCAGGATGGACAGCAGCAAGGAGCCAGCTCCAACTCAGCCAGGCAATCACAAGGGTTTACACTCAACACTCTACAGTGTTCTGTGTTGCCAGAGATGTTTGCTCCATGATAGGCTATGTACGTTCCATGATAGGCTGAGTACGTTTAAGGGAGGCTGGACTAAGCTATGATGTTTGGTAGGTTAGGTGTATTCAATGCATTTTCAAATTATGATATTTTTAACTTGCTATGGATTTAGTGGGATATAACCCCATCGTAAGTTAAGGAGCATTTGTACATAAACTTGTATTAATATGTATATATATGTGCATATGGTACATATATATAACTTGAATCTATGCATTATATGTTTGAGAACATTTATATATACATTTTTATATCAATACATACATTTATATAAACATTTAACATACACAGTTGACCCTTGAACAACACAGAGGTAAGGAAAAACTCACCATCCCACTCCCACATGTAGCTGAAAATCCATATAAAACTTTTAACTCCCCTAAAACTTAACTATTAAAAGCCTACAGTTGACTGGAAGCCAGTCAATTAACACACATTTTGTACATTGTATGCATTATATACTGTATTCTTACAATAAAGTAAGCTGTAGAAAAGACCCTAGAAGAAAACCTAGGCAAAACCATTCAGGACGTAGGCATAGGCAAGGACTTCATGACTAAAACACCAGAAGCATTGGTAACAAAAGCCAAAATAGGCAAGTAGGATCTAATTAAACTCCAGAGCTTCTGTACAGCAAATGAAACAATCATTAGAGTGAACCTGCAACCAACAGAATGGGAAAAGTTTTTGCAATCTACCCATCTGACAAAGGGCTAATATCCAGAATCTACAAATAACTAAAGCAGATTTACAAGAAAAAGACAAACAAACCTATTCAAAAGTGGGCAAAAGATATGAACAGACACTTTTCAAAAGAACATATATATGAGGCCAACAAACATATGGAAAAATCTCATCATCACTGGTCATTAGAGAAATGCAAATCAAAACTACATTGACATACCATCTCATGCCAGTTAGAATGACGATCATTTAAAAATCTGGAGACAACAGACACTGGAGAGGATGTGGAGTATTAGGAACACTTTTACACTGTTGGTGGGAGTGTAAATTAGTTCAGCCATTGTGGAAGACAGTGTGGTGATTTCTAAAGGATCTGGAAATAGAAATCATATTTGACCCAGCAATCCCATTACTGGGTATATACCCAAAGGATTATAAATTTTTCTATTATAAGGACACATGCACACGTATGTTCATTGTGGCATTGTTTACAATAGCAAAGACCTGGAACCAACCCAAATGCCCATCGATGATAGACTGGACAGGGAAAATGTGGCACATATACACCATGGAATACTATGCAGCCATAAAAGACGTTGAGTTCATGTCC
>CAUYLG010019758.1:0-54138 GCA_963573385.1 Cacajao melanocephalus
CATTGGGTCATTACCTTGGACAATCTGATGTCTGAGAAGACTCTGTTTTATGTTTCCAAATGAACCATTTTGGTTTAGAATAGGCACTGTCCAGAATGTGTGGCTAATGAATTGTTGAAGGAGCTGGACGTGGCCCAGGCAGTCTTGTGAATTACTGTTGTTTGTAGTAGCTAATGCTCTTTTTTATCCCCCACAAAGATGAAAGAACCAAAAAACAATTAAGTGGCTTGATTTGACTATAGCAGCATTTGTAACAGAGCTGGGAACCAAATGAAAATCAACTTAGTACTACTCTTCAAGAGATATTTTTTTCTCTAGTGGCTTAGCATAGGTCATATCTAGATGTTGATGATGAATATGTTGATTGCTATCTCAGGGAGAAATCTCAAAAGTTTTGTGTTGCTCTTTTGGAAATTTCACAGTTTATATTAACTTATAACCAAGAGGCAGGTTCATTATGTTTAATTGCAGTAAAAGAAAAAAGAAGTAGAGAAATTGAAAGGAAAAAGAGCCTAGAGATTGTTACCTTTTTATCAAGCAAAAGCATGCCACAAACTGCATAAATAAAAAAAATAACCTGAGCCTTTCATCTTGGGAATCTAATGAAATAAATGTGGTGGTTTCACTGTTTTCTTCCCTAGTCCTCACCTTAGCCAGCACTGACATTGCGGACAGAGGAGTGATGTCATTATTTGCGAGCTAGATGACTGGCTCAGTAGGTCCCATGTTGTGGTTCCTAAGAAAACTGTAGGTCTATCTTGCGCCTCTTACTGTACAGGTGGAAACCTCTGTGTGATTTCATTGTGGTGATCACGGGGTAACTGGTCCCCAACCTCTGTATCTCAGGAAACAGTCCCCACAATAAGGTGCACTCTTTTCCCAACCAGAGTGTGGCACCCCTTTTCTTCATGAGCCTTTGTCTGCATTTTTACCGTTTGTAAAGCCTCCTCCAGCCAGAGATTGATGTGCCTGGATGATTTATGGCAGTGATTGTCAGAGACTTTTGAAGCCCATCCAATTTCAGGATTCGGGTTCTCATTTCTTGTCATTTATGGCACATTTGATGAATTCTCACTATCAGCTGACATGTTTCATAATTGTCAAAACTTTGATTGAAGTGGTATTTCTGAAAAAAAAATGATGGAAGAGAAAAAAAGAAAACAAGGCTCCTTCACTGCATTTTAATCCCCCCATGCCTGAAACTGCTTTGCCTGAGGTTCACAGCTCCATCATTTCGCCGCTCAGCGACTTGCTGGCCTGGCAATTCAGTCTCTTCGCCCTCCTTTTACAGTCTTATGCCTGCATTTACTGGGGCTTATCTTTTGCTAGTTTGGCCCTTTTCTAGTCCAGCTGGTAAAAGCTGTTGAAAGTAGCACTTTGGAGAAAGTTTCTAAGCTTTTTCCTTCAGCAGTCTTTCAAGGGATATCTGTGGGGGACGTGAATAAATAGTAGCAAGCTCTTCGCTTATTTTGTTATCTTAGCCCTGGTGCAGTTTGTTTTGTTTTTGTTTTTACTCCATGAGCCAACATTCTTTGGCTGGAATGTTGGCTCTCCAGGTCTTTGGCTGATTTCAAAACCTAGAAATCTGCTCCTGTACTTTGGAGTTCTCCTCATGGTGAAGCCCACAGCGATGAGCGAGGAATGGATCCAGTTCCTTCATCTGAAGAGCTTTGTTTTTGTTCTTAGTCCTGTGTGTCTTTCTAGGTCAGAGAAAACTTCTTATAGGAAATGACTCCTGTCTCTTCCCGCTCTGATCCCCAGTACAGTGACAAGGAATTCCTTTTTCTCCTAGCTCGTGGTTGCTCAGTTTCTTTCCTCAGAAGCAACCACTATCAGCAGTGCCTTTTGTATCTTTCTAGATATACTTCATGCATAGGTAAGGATTCACACACATACATAGAAACACACATACAAACACAGACGTGCGAATATCAAGATATAGTTTGAACTCACAATTCTGGACTTTCACTCTAGTGTTTAAAGCACATCAATATTTAATATCTCCCTGCTGCTAATTAGATGAAAGATGACCGCCTTATCATGCCCCACAAGGATCATGCCTCCTGTGATCTGATTTCCCTCCAGCTCTCCAGCCCCATCCAGCACCACTTTTCTCCTCTTTCTTGGACTTCCAGGCCCACTTCCTGTTCTTCTGTTAATTCCTCAAACAAGCCTTCCTTTGTTCCTTATATTAGCTGTTACTCTGCTACATTATGTAGTTTCTCAACTGTTCATTTAGGGCATTTAGCACAATTGGTAAGTTCCATATTTGTGTGATTATTTAAATAGCATCTTTCCGCCTCTACTGAACTGCAGGTTCCATGAAGACAGAAACACTGTGTGGTTTTTGTTTGTTGTTGTTATTGTTTTTTAAGCCATTTTATCCCTAGAGTCTGTGCATTGCCTGGAACATAATAGGATCTCTGTAGATCATAGCTGAGTGAATGAAAAACAAATGACTGGCTGGTTGAATGAATGAATGTATGATGTAGAAGCTTCCTTTGGGTGGCAGGAAATGCTACCTTTTGGAAAACAGTTGTGTTTTAGTATCCAAGCACATTTTTTTTCTCTGTAGACATTAGGCATTTTCTTTTTGTTGTTTCTAACCAATTTCTAAGAAGTCAGCCATTCTAGAAAGGCTGATCATAGGCATCGTCAAGGAAGATCTTGGCAGTTATTAAGGGTAAGCTTACAGCGTTTATGCTTTCTCACCTTTCTTGATCTTTTTCGTTTCTACTCTGGTTTTTTTGAAACATAAGTAGCCCCTGTTTTTCTTCGAAAATTTCTCCCACATTTTCATCTCTTAATGGGGCATCCAGACATAATAAGAGGCGAATAGGAAAGAGAGAGAAGGAGAAAGTGAGCAAAGTCCACTCTAGACATACAATCCTCTCAAGGCAAGATTAGGGTCCCATATCTTTGTATTCCCAGCATGTGGCACAAGGTAGGAGCCTCGTATGCATCATGGAGCAAATGTGAGGATGAACAAATATACAGGAAGAAAGGAAGAAATGGCACTGCTATTTCTGGAACTGGCATTATTGTTAATGAGTGGCTCTGTATCTGTGCTCAAGTCTTGCTCCTAATAAGCTGCTGGAGATATGTATTACCTGCTGTTGCAGCTGCTATTTATTTCAAATTTACTATTGCTTTTCCCGTTTTTAGTTTTTTCATCTACCTCTTTAGTGTTAATCTTTATGTCCAGAAAAAAAGAAACATAGAGTTTGGAGCAGGGACAGAAAGATTAATTTCTAGGTACAGCTCTGCATCTGGACGAGGTTCTCATTTATTTTTGAAGGCTGAGGGTTTAGTTTATGATGACTACATTTTCCTAGTAGCCTGAGAGCCTGCTAGGGAGGTTCTCAGTGTATATTTCTATTGGTCCACTTCTTACACTTAAAATGGCTCAGAGACTGCAGCCATTTCTATTTTAAAGCTCCCCTTCTGCTGACAGCTTTCTTCTGAGCCAAAGCCAGGAAGAAGTATTTGCTATTACCCATTGTTTTGAGTGTGCTAACATCATGCTAATTGCCAATGGTCAGGAACAGTCTTTCTTAATAAGAATTCCTGAGTTATTTATAATTAACCCATTGTTTATATCCTAGTAAGGTTATTGTATTTGAAGTGATTGAAAATAGCTTAATCTCTTAAGTGAATGATTTCTCCTTGTTTACGTGATTCCTAGCAAACTTCCTTTTCCCTTATAATACAAAAGTAAACTTTATGCTATTTCATCATAAGTGATGAAACTATTTTGCCCATTTATGAAACATTCTGAATAATTACAACTGGTTATTTTCTGGGAAATAGTGGTACCTTGCCTTGAAATTTAGTGTGGTTTATGACTTGGTTTATGACACCAGACAGAAGCTACAGATTTGAATCCACCTGTTCCTATTTTCCTACCCTTCATTTATTTGACTTTTGATAAGGTTATCACATATTAAAATATACCTGGGTGCTAAGCATTATACTGTGAATGTTCCAGGGTTCAAAATGTTTTATTTTCACTGCCTTTCCCAAGCATTTACTTCCATAAATAATACAACATACTTTCATTTTGTCATGAGAAGTAATTGGTTGTTTTTTTTAATCTGTCCAGTTGCATTCCAGAAAAATAATAAATCTTTAAAATTATTAAAATAATGAGCAACAATTAAAGACATTATTGAGTTAATTTTGGGAGTCCAAAGCTCATCCTAAGGGGAATTAAAAAAAATATATATATATAATATATATATATATAAATATATATATATGTTAAAAAATATATATATATATATATTTTTTTAATTTGAGATGGAGTCCTTGCTCTGTTGCCCAGGCTGGAGTGTAGTGGCATGATCTCCTCTCGCTACAACCTCCATCTCCCAGGTTCAACTGATTCTCCTGCCTCAGCCTCCTGAATAGCCGGGATAACAGGTGTGTGCTACCACACCTGGCTAATTTTTGTATTTTTAGTAGAGGCGGGGTTTCACCATGTTGGTCAGGCTGGTCTTGAACTCCTGATCTTGTGATCTGCCTGCCTCAGCCTCCCAAAGTGCTGGGATTACAGGCATGAGCCATTGCACCTGGCCAAATACATATTTTTAAATATATCGCCTCCCCCTGCATTATTTTTTCGTCTTGCTTTCCCAATTATATATACATGTATATAAACTTCACGGATATCAAACAGGTTATTGCTCATAGGTAATATTATTTGTACCTGATATAAAGGCTGCAACTGAGGTTTCACTGATCGTTGGTTTACCTGGAATTTTATGAGTTGGAAGGCTTACTGAAATTCTTGGCTTCCACCAAGAAGGAAAATACTTATGTATGACCCGGCTCTCTCTCTATGCATTGACTAAAATAGGTTGATTAGAGCAACTAAAATGATTAAGAGGATGGTGCAGATTTGGATCAAGTAAAGAGCAAAAAGATTAGAGTTTGAAAGTTGAAGGAGGCATGTAGGATATAGTCAGGTGGAATTTGGACTTGCTCACAAAATCCCAGAATGCTATAACAAAAGGGCACTATTTTTTGCTACAAGGAGGTGGTTTTACTTTAAATAAAGGGAAATGGAATGTCTTTGCCTAGAGGATAACAAGCAAATAGAACTCATTTTCCCAAGCACCTGTATAGTCTGGGTGCCAGGGCTGTGTGTACAAGAAAAATTTAGGCAAAACTCAATGATAACTTCTCAAGGGTAAGTTTGAAACATTCAGACAATATCCCTAACCCTTGGGTGAACCATCACACAGGGAAACGATTCTGTTATACAGAATATGTTTTGATGCCATTGTCAGACATAAAGTCTGGAGGGAACTGGACTTCTACTCTGACCCAGGGTGACAATTTTTATGTTTTCAAAATAGGCCATCTTCCAGAAGTGTTCATTTTACAGTGCTTATATCTCAGTACCTGAACTTCTGCGGAGAAGTTTTATTTGAGTCATAAATTTCTAATGTCAAAATCTTCCTGACAATTATTAGCTAAATGTTTAGCCCAAAAGAGAGATTAAAAACATATATCTTATAACCTAGCTACCCAATAAGTTAACCCAGACAGAATTTTAATGTTGGAAGTAGTTTCATAAGACTTTGGGGAGAGATACCTGAAGATCTGATATATTAGTGGTCAGAACAGAACCTTTGTAATACATAATCACCTGTCTGCCATATGAAAAGTGTATTCATAGAAGCAACTCAAAGTGCACAGTTAGGTAGTCCTTACAAATTAAAGCCTCCCCCTTTTAAAAAATTCTAAATAAGAGTTCATATTTGCACAATAAATGATTTATTGAGAAATTTTAATGTGTAAGCTTTCCACTGACTCTAACTGAAATTAGAAAGCTTTGAAATGAACTCATAAATATTGTTCTAACATACAAAATACATGGATATACTGAAAGCTGTAAAATGTAAAGCAGTTCATCATTGAAAAGTTAAGCTACATTAAATAATGTAGATTTGTTTTAACTTTATCTTCCCCACATGGTATTGAACAATTTGCAAAGTACTTTCTATATATATTGTTTTATTTGATCTGTGTAACTACCCAATAAAGTCAGAAGGAGGGTAGGTGTTATTTTTCTGGTTTTATATCCAAGGAAGCTATAGGCTAAGTGACTTGTTGGAAGGTCACTGAGATAGCAGAGTGTGGGCTGAAGAACACACGTACTCTGTGACTCACAAATTCAGATCTCCTCTCCTTCAGCTGTGCTAACCCATAATATAATACTATTTGATCAGGCACAGTCCTGAAAGAACCTCAGAGTGCTTAATGCTGAAGGGCATATTCTGCGTTTTAATCAAAGAAGACTACAACAGCAAGAATTAGCTGCACTAGCCCCTTTGTCAAATGCTGGGTAGTTGAATATTAGAAAAAGCTCAATATCTGTGTCTTTGATCAGATGATGCACTAAACATTGATTTATAGAGGATTATCATAGCATCTATAACATGTTTTAGATAACACAATTAAAATAGTTCTGATTTAATATGGTAGGACAAGATCAAAATGCAGTGCCACAGCTGAAAGTGAAGATCTTTTCTCTAGACTATTAGAATTAGTAATTCCTTCTAATTCTAGCAAGCCTGAAAACTTGTAAATAAAATCATTAGTAGTGTTAGAGTGAACTATTTACATTTTATGTGTCTGTAGGAACTGAGGCCAGATGGGTCGATTGCATCCTCCAATAATTTCCAAATGAAGTTTTATTAAAATCCTTTCCAGACAAGCAGTTTTATAAGAATGACTAATAAAACCTCAAACGCAAATTTTAGGTTCTCTTATTCTATAAAAACAATGCAAGTTGCTTCTGAAGTTATTGGAAGAGCAGTAATATAATAAATGTCAATAAAAATGCAAGAAGAGCAGAGACGTTGAGCAACCCCAAAATAACCAGGGCTGAGATACGTTGCTGGGTACCTTTTCCACACTGTACTGCTCAGGGGTCTGAAACATGAGACTATGAAAGAAACATTTCTCATACAATGGATGTATTGCTTAGTTATTCACCAAGCACCATTCATTGAAAGGCAGTGTTCCTGGTGGCTAAGAGGGCGGAGTCCGGAACCTGCCACCACCACTTACCAAGTGGGTAACTTTGGTCAGACTTATTTAAGTTTTGTCTCAGTTCCTCTAACTATAAAAAGAGGATGCTGACAATATTTAATACATACTGAGAGTTTAAAGTTGTGCGTAACACACAGAAAACTTCATTCTGTTCAGATCACCCTGTGAAAATTGTTGGGGATGGTGGGAAAAGAGAAGAAAATTGTTGGGGATGATGGTTGGGGATAACCCTGGAGATGAATTCAAGGTTCCTTTTCTGGCCCAAGATGATGTATGATTAATAGTCACAGGAAATGACTCTTTCCTGCGATAGAATCTGGACCCACCATTTACCTTGGTTCTGCTCACTCTTTAGTGCTGAGTTGCTAATATTAATGATTTTTCCTGCTCTGACAAGCATGGCTCTGAATCAGTTCTCTCTCTCTGTCTTTCTGTTTCTCTACACACACACACTTTTTGAGTACAACAGCTCAGAATATGATTTAGAGATACACGTGCTCAAGACTTGTCTCTTTCTGTATGAAAGTTCAAATGTATTTCTCCCATTTCCACTTCCTTTTTTTCTTTTTTTTTTTTTTTAAATTGTACTGTTATGTCTTACTACTTCCTAAGTGAATGGGGAAAAGAATCAATTAAAGTTAGGGAAATCAAAGGTTTCAGAAATGAAAAACTGGATTTCTAAAGCACTCACATTGTGCCAAGCTATTTTGTGCCTGTTTCTTTAAGTTTTTCTTTCTTCCCCCAACCCCCCTTTTTTCCTCTGCCTCCGGAGCTACCAAAAGCATATTGATCACTTTTTACAGCTTTTCCATGATAGGTGCAGTAGTTGCTTTTTTATTGAACCACAGATTGCAGCATTATAAAACACACTCATTCAGAGGAGTAATGAAGGCCATTTTTAATTGCACTTGGGAAGCAGGATACTTTTATTAAATTATACCTATGTCTGTATTGGAAAAAAGAGAGAGAAAACCAGGTTGTGTTTTCTTTGGGATTTGAGATTTCCCAGAGCTGGAGTGAATTCAGGGTTGTATGACAAAATTTGGAACTACAGCCTTTTGGGATTGTGAGTCAGAATTTCCCCAGTCCTGTGATTAACCTCATGCACCCACAACAGTTGCAAATCAAACAAACAGGGGCTTAGTAATAAAGGAATTTATTATTTCCTGGAAGATAACTCTCAATGTGCATGCATATGCAAATAAGAGTGGCACACACAGGTTTTTAGTTCAAGATTGTGTGTTATACACTGTATTAGTTTCCTGGGGCTGCTGTAACAAAGTCTGTAAACTTGGTGGATTAAATGACCCAAACCACAGTTCTGGAGGCTAGAAGTCAAGATCAAGGTGTTGCCAGGGCTGTTTTCCTTCTGTGGGCTGTTAGAGGGAATCTGTTCCCTATCTCCCACCTAGGTTTCTGGGGGTTTTCTGGCAATCTGGTGTTTTGGGGTTTGTAGAAACTTTGCCTTGATCCCTGCTTTCATCTTCACGTGTTTTTTCCCCATGTGTGTATGTGCATACGTGTGTGTGTGTGTGTGTGTGTGTGTGTGTGTTTCCAATGTTCCCCTTCTTATAAGGACACCATTCATGAGGACTTAGGTGACCACCCTGCTCTGGTATGACCTCATCCTAACTTAATTGATTACACCTGCAATGACCCTGTTTCAAATAAGGTCATATTTGGAGGCACTTGGAGGCTGGGTCTTCAACTTACGAATTTTGCAGAAGGCACAGCTCAACTAGTAACATATACCTATAGATTTGTCTTTATTAGTATATGTATATATCACAGTGTTCTGCTATAGGTTGTGGAGAAGTGCGAAAATTAATTGTAAGAAAAAATTGCTCGTGCAATGAATAAAACTATAATCCCCTTCTTGACAGTTTAGGGAATCATTCTGGAAAGCGAAATTGCTCTGAGCCAATGTGTGGAAAATTCTGTGCAAGACCTCATTCCTTTTGTTGCATTTTTTCAAAGATGCTTTTGGCAGTGCTGGGCTCAGTCCAGATGCCTTCCACATCAGGTGGTTTAAGCATGTGTGTACATGATCGTGTGCAGGGTTGTGGGAAGCCAATTACAGTTGGAAACAGTTGTTTAGCTGGCAATTAGATTCCGCACAGTCTCGAATTATGTTGCTTTAAATTAAGATTGTGCAGATTTGTGTTGCTTTTATAATTTGCAAAAGCCATTTTGGGGTTATAACTAAAAATGTAATCTGCCAATTAGGAGATTTTCTATCTGATACCTGTTTTGTTCATTGGACTGTGGACCCATTTTAAATATTTATCATCTGCTTTCTAAACCAATGCCAAGAATGTCTGCATGCCTGCCAGGTGAGGGGAGATACAGTGGCCGACTCCTGAATTTTTGGTCTTGACTTTAGCTTTCTTGAGGACCCCATACTGACTTTGTTCCTATTTACTTTAGCAATTCAGGTAAAAACATGCATGAAGTAACTCTTTTGTTTCATGTAAAACCTGAGGTTTTGCAAGAGATAAAACCTCTCGAAAGTGAGATTTGTTGTTTAAATAAGAAATAGTGTTCCATTATTAACCCAGGCCAGCTGAGACAAGCTTTTTAATTAGCCTAAAAAGAGAGTATAATGTATAAGGAGAATGAGGGAGGTTTTACTTAGTAATGTCTTGGAGATTTGAAAACTTATCCTATGGTGATCAGATTCAGATTGAGGCAGACTAATGAACAGCAGTATTTTCTGTTCAAGATGATGGACATCTTATCTTTATAAATGATTATACCAGTCCATCTGGGAGAACAAGATGTTAAATGTTACATATCCCTTCCTTCTTTCATTGGAAGTTTATTGGAAATTTTATAAACTTACTGTGCATACAGGGAAGTTCACCTACCACGAAGGTTCAACTCAATAGTTTTTCACAAAGTGAATACTTCCATAACCAGCACCCAGATCAAGCAACCAAACGTCACCAGAACTCCAGAAGGCTGCTTGCGTCTGTTGCAGTCACTAACTCAGAATTTTGTGATGGGATGGAAACCTTGTCTTGTTTTCTGTCGGCAGGGAGTATTTATGATTTTGGGGACACATTTCCACTCAGTGCATTTTCAGTTGTAGCTTAGTTTTTACTGGGAGCATTTTCATGCTTCTTGTTCATTCTGCTGGAGATTGGGGTTAGCTTCTTAGAGTTGAGCCTTTTGGTGAGCATGATGCAGAGCAGAAGATGGCCTTGACTGCAGCTGGGACAAAGTCTTCCAGGTGCTGCCTGCCTTCCTCTCTTTCCACCAGAATGAGTTCTCTGTGGTTCCTTGAAACGAAGGTGTCCTCTCCCTTACCTCCAGGTCTTGGTCCTGTGGTTTACCTACGTCAGGATCCCAAAGTACCACAGACAGAGTGGCTTTATTTATTTATTTATTTTTGAGACAGAGTCTCACTCAGTCACACAGGCTGGAGTGTAGTGGTGCAACCTTGGCCCACTGCAACCTCCGCCTCCATGGTTCAAGTGATCATCATGTTTCTTCCACCCAAGTAGCTGGGATTACAGGTGTGTGCCACCACGCCTGGCTAATTTTTCTATTTTTGGTAGAGATGGCGTTTCTCCATGTTGGCCAGGCTGGCCTCAAACTCCTGGCCTCCAGTTATGTGCCCACCTTGGCTTCCCAAAGTACTGGGATTACAGACGTGAGCCACCATGCTCGGCCTGGAGTGGCTTTAAACAAAAGAAATTTATTTTCTCACAGATGCGAAGGCTAGAAATCCTGAATCAAGTTGTTAGCAGAGCCCTGCTGCCTCGGTAGCCTCTAGGTTTCCTTCCTTGCCTCTTGCAGCTTCTGGTAGCCACAGGCATTCCTTGGTTTGTGGCACAGCGTAACTCTGGTCTCTGCCGCCACCTTCACTTGACCGTCTTCCCTCTGTGTCTGGGCGTCTCCTTGTCTTCACGTGGCATTCTCCTCTTTGTGTCTCTTTCCTCTTTTTATAAGGACAGCAGTCATACTGGATTAAAGGCCCTTCCTGCTCCAGGCTGGGGTGACAGCTGTGTCAGCCCCTTTATCAAATAGGGTCATATGCTGAGGTGCTGGGGGTTAGGAATTTTGCATATCTCTTTGGGAGACACAGTTCACTCATAACATCTGTGTTACCCCCTTCTTGGTTTAGATGTCATCTTTTCTGGGAATTCTTCTGCGATGTTCCCTCCCCCAGCATCTGGCTTTGATATTGCTCTTGACACTGGAACTTTCTCTATTGTCATACTTTCTAGAATCATACTCTAGAATTGTCATCCTTTCTCTATTGTCATACTTCCTAGAATCTCTCATGATTGTTTTCTTGTTTTTCTTCTCTGCTGGACCCTGAGCAATTTGATGTCTGGAATTATTTAGGGTGTTTTAGAATTTTTAGAAACCTTACATTATGAAATTTTGGACGCATTCATGAATTTTGATGTAACTTGAAATATTTGTAACCGAGTCATGGTTTTCATGCTCCTTTTGCGGGGAAGAAGTGATACCTGTTGGTAAAAGAAAAGGCTTGGGTTAAACATTACTCCCTTTCCCGAGTTTCTGTGATCATGACAAACATGGATTCTAAATCCTTGGCCTGAGAGCACACGAATTGCCGAACAGATGTGGCGTCAGCGCTCATGAGGGTTGTAAGCAGCTTACTGATCCGGCAGTTTAAAGACTGTTTACTGGCGGTGGCAACATTACTTCTGGTTGCCTGTCTTAATTCATTTTAGATTAATCTGTCTTGCAGTTCGAAGGAAAATGAATTGAGTCAGTAACTTTAAGAGTTATGTAAAATCTGTACAGTGCTAAATAATTGAATGGGGTTTTATGTATGGTCTTGAAATTGGAATGTCAATTTGACACAAATGCTCCAAAACAGAGTGTTAGATGAGCTGATCTGTTCCTCATATAAAAGCTTTGAAACTTCCATTCCTGTATCACTCTAGAATTCACCATTCCCATCCCTTGCAGAATATTAATGTTAACTTTGGGGAAGGTGAGTCTGCCTGTGTAACTCTTGGACCTGGGGTTGAGGTTTCAGGGTAATGGTACCTAAACTTGAGTGGGTTTAAGAACTACCCAAAGAGTCTGTTAAGAAGGATTCTTGGCTGGGCCTGGTAGTTCCCACCTATAATCCCAGCACTTTGTGGGGCTGAGGAGAGGGGATCACTTGAGCCCAGGAGTTTAAGACCAGCCTGGGCAATATAGGAAGACTCCATCTCTATTTAAATTTAAAATAAATTAAAAAGCAAAATAAAGGATGCTTTCTGGATCCAACTTCAGAAATTCTAATTTGGCTGTTTTGTATTTGGGCTCAGGGAAGCCCTTTGGCATTACAGGAGGTTCTAATACTGCCATTCTCAGACCACATTTTAAGGAAATAACTGATTGAGGTGAAGGAGAGTATGTGAACTCTTGAGAAAAAAAATTCAAGACTATTTTCCTTAAAATACATTTATCACAACCAGGCAGACAAAAAAATGACTTTTTTGGTTGGGATAAAGGGGGTATTTTGCAGACCCAACGAAAATAAATGCTTGAGATATTTTCCAGAGACCCATGGGAGGAAGGCTGAAGTATCCTTATTCTTATCAGAAAACATATTTAAGTTTTATTACCAGTATCTTTAACCCCATTTTACAGATGGGAAATCTTTGAGGCTCAAAGAACAAAGAAGGCTAACATTTGTTGAGCACTTAATGAAAGTGTCAATATTAGTAATTGTTATCACCATCGTCATTATCTTTATTTAACCACAGAACAGCCCTGTGAGGTGTAATCATTGCCATTTACAGATATGTAAAGTGAGATTCAGGCAGTTCAGGTAACTTGCTGGGGTTACACATTGAGCTTGTAGCGAGCCAGGGTTCAAACACACTTGAACTTAACTAAAAAATCCATATTCTTTTTATTACATCAAGGTAGATTTAACATATTTACATGATGAGAGTTGCCAGGTAAGATATAGAAGGCCCAGTTAAATTTGATTGTCATATAAATGCTGACTAGTATAAGTATATCCCTTGAAATATTTAAACATACTTACATTTAAAAATAGTAGACTGGCCAGGTGCAGTGGCTCACACCTGTAATCCCAGCACTTTGGGAGGCAGAGATGGGCGGATCACAAGGTCAAGAGATCGAGACCATCCTGGCCAACATGGTGGAACCCTGTCTCTACTAAAAATACAAAACTTATGCTGGGCATGGTGGTGTGCGCCTGTAGTCCCAGCTGCTTGACAGGCTGAGACAGGAGAACCACTTGAACCTGGGAGGTGGAGAGGTTGCATTGAGCCAAGAACACGCCACTGCACTCCAGTCGGGAAACAGAGTGAGACATGGTCTCTAAAAAAAAAGAGGTGGAGTCCATATTATGCTAGAACATACACTGTTTATCTGACATACAGGGTTACCCAGGTATCCTGTATTTTCTTTTGCTAAAATCAAGCAACCCTATTAGTGGATAGTGGGTTTTCAGGTTGTAGGATCACATTTTCTGACTTCTGACTCCAAGTCCATTCTTCCGTTCTAAGTGCCACATTCTGCTCTGTCTTATTCTTGGGTGTCTGCTGTCCTCTTGGGGAAAAGAGTGAATGGCTTATCTACTCTAGCCCCATACTTAGGGAGATACAATGAAGCTCAGGTAAGAATAGAGTCTGTCTCAAATCAGTGAACACAGGCTGGGCACAGTGGCTCACGTCTGTAATCCCAGCCCTTTGGGAGGCCGAAGTAGGTGGATCGCTTGAGCCCAGGAGTTCAAGACCAGCCTGGGCAACATGGTGAAACTTTGTCTCTATAAAAAATACAAAAAAGTCTGGGTGCAGTGGTTCACGCCTGTAATCCCAGCACTTTTGGAGGTCAAGGCTGGTGGATCACTTGAGATCAGGAGTCTGAGACCATCCTGGCCAACATGGTGAGACCCCATCTCTACTAAAAATGTAAAAATTACCTGGCCACGGTGGCAGGCGCCTGTAATCTCAGCCACTTGGGAGGCTGAGGCAGGATAATTGCTTGAACCCAGGAGATGGAGGTTGCAGCGAGCCAAGATCATCTCACTGCATTCCAGCCTGGGTGATAGAGTGAGACTGTCTCAAAAAACAAAACAAAACAAACAAAAAAGTAGCCAGGTGTGGCGGCGCATGCTTGTAGTCCCAGCTACTGAACAGGGTGAGGCAGGAGGATCACCGGAGCCTGGGATATTGAGGCTACAGTGAGCTGTGATTGTGCCACCGTACTCCAGCCTGGGCAACAGAGAGAGAGAGTCTGTCTCAAAGAAAAAAGAGAAAAAATCAGTGAACACATAGTAGTTCACCCTTTCTTCACCCACAGAATGGATGTTTTCATTTGCTTAATTTTAGAGATGAAGGAGTGAGAGCCAGTTAGTTGCCTTACTAGCAATAGAAAGAATCAGGCCACCATTCTGCTACAACAAATTTAGGAAAAGACTTTTATTTTGGGTATGATTACAGTCAGAGCAATAACGGTGAGTTAGCAAACGGAACAACAGACCCTCCTGGAGTCAGCTATTTTTTGCGAGAAAAATAATAATGTTTTGGTTAATGTTAGATTGAATGCCCATTATGTGCCAGACAATTACATGCATCATTGTTGGAGGCTGCCATGAGAGGTAGTTATTTTCATCAGCTCCATTTTCAAGATGTGGAAACTGATAGAGATGTGATGTGCATAGCCGCAGGTCCAACAGCATTGACATGCAGAGCTGGAATTTCAGCCAGGTGTCTCCACCCTGGAGGCCTGTTCTTAGTGCCCTGCACTGCCAAGGCTGCGTTCTGTCTGCCTTCTGTCTGGGCATGGTCTCTGTCCTAGAGATTGCCTTGTCAGGTGGCCTGGTGGAAATCTGCTCTTTGGTTTGGGAGGCAGACATTGCACCAGCAGCTTATTCCATTTAGGCTTAGGAAGCTTCACTTTCCTGGGCAAAAAGAGTCAGTCCAAAAGTGACTTTTGACACCTGTGTCAAACTGGGAAGCCACAGTGGCTTCTTCAGGAATTGGGTCTTAGCCCAGTGGAAGAAATACTGTCCTGTGTGGTCTTCTGTGTGGAGTGGAAACTTTCAGCAAGCCTTCTAAATTCTTGATGATCACAAGATTGCTTTGCACTTAAAACTGGCATCTGACCTGCGCTTCATTGAAGGTTCCCTACTTTTGGTGAGAGCTTTTGAGGGCCTGTGTCTGTGAGTTTTCCTTTATTAGTGAATGATAACAAAGCACTTTAAGGAAGGGAAACATGTCCATGGTGGTAGTTCTTGCTGTGTGAAGAAAAGGAGTGCTGGATCTGAGAGCAAACCTCTCCAAGTTTGTCCCTGGGGCTCCTGCTGCTGCTGCCGGGAGCCCCTTCCTTGCAGCCAGGGTCGGCTGCTTCCCATGTTCTCTCGTGCTCTCTGTGGGACTTGGCCTGAGATGACTGTCCTCCCATCCTGAGCCATTTATAAAAACACTGTTTCCATTTCTAAGTGACTGAAGGGATTCCTTGAAGTAGTGAGATCAAAAATGCAGTTTGGAATCTGTCTCTGAGTGAATACTAGCTACTTGTCGTGGAGGCATGTCACAGGGGAGCCAGATCTTGGGAAAACTAAATGAAAGCCTTAGGAGCCAGAGAGAGAGCAGGGCGGGGAGTGACAGATGCAGGGAATTTTGGATCAGACAAACCAGGAATGATCACTTTCCACATGTGTGGCTTTGGGTGAGTTGTGTTAGTATCTGTGAACCTCAGTTTTCCTAATCTGAAATGGCATTAGTCATGCTGACCTCAGAAGGTTCTAGAAATTAAGCAACTGTTATGTATAAAATGGCAGGCACAGTGACTCGGACCCAGTATTTACTTAATACTTTTTTCCCTCTTCATACCCTAATATGGTAATGGAAAATGGATTTTATAGGCACATTTTAAAATTAAAACATAGGTATTGCAGAATTCCAGCTAGTCATTCACTGGTGTTCATAATAAGAATGGTTAGTGGGTGCCTACTACATTCCAGGCTCATTTCAAGCCACTTGGGAATGGAGTGTTATGAGACAGACACGAGTCCCGCCTCTTTGCAGCTTCCATTCTAGACAGGGCGGTGGGTGACAGACAAAGCAGCAGAAGGGTACATTTTTTTTTTTTTGACACAGAGTCTCACTCTGTCGCCCACGGTGGAGTGCAGTGGCACGATCTTGGCTCACTGCAACCTCCGCTTCCCGGGTTGAAGCGATTCTCCTGCCTCAGCCTCCTGAGTAGCTGGGATTACAGGCACCTACCACCATGCCCAGCTAAATTTTGTATTTTTAGTAGAGATGAAGTTTCACCATGTTGGTCAGGCTGGTCTCGAGCTCCTGACCTCATGATCCGTCCTCCTCGGCCTCCCAAAGTGCTGGGATTACAGATATGAGCCACTGTGCCTGGCCGAGAGTACACTTTTAATGTCAGGCATGGTGCTGAAGAACAGTCAGCCAGGGAAAAGAGATCTGAGAGGACTTGGCCATGGTAGTCTGTGAGGGCCTCTTTGAGGAGGTGTTGTTTGAGCATTACACTTTCTCATGGTGAAGTGGCTGCTGTGCTTTGCTGACAAACAGTCATAGCTGACCAGGTAAGTCCTTCCCACTTTGCAAACAGATTTTCTTGTGTGCATCTTGATGGCTCTCCCGTTTCCTTACCCCTCTTCTTTCCTGCAAGCTCCTATTGTCCTCTCAGTGTCATATGACCGGACAGAGTTGAATTACCCTACAGAAAGCTTTCATTAATCTTGCTGTCCCATTGGGGTGTTACTGTAAACCTTGGCACCCGGAGCGTCTGCCACAGAAGCAGCTTCTAGCAAGAGGAGAAGCTGAATTCTGAGATGGGCTACAGTGAGGAAGAATGACATGTGAGCCAAGAGAGTCCTTAAACATTTCATGAGTTTCCACGGAGCCTGCGATCACACTCTTGCGGCGGCTCCATTGCCAGTGAGAATTGATGCCTTCAGCCCAGGGTAATGGGAGTCTCCCAGCAAGGTGATGTGCCGTGTAAACATGCTCCTGAAGGACCTGAATGCTAATATCCATAGGAACTGCTCTGCAGCTTCTCTTTTTAAGTAGCTAAGATGGATTTTGGGAGGTCAGTGTAACACATTAAGTAAAATTTATGTTGGTTTTCTTTGTAAAAAGCTGCAGTTGTAATTCTTCCCAGTGGGTGGTCAAAATGTTATTTTTTGCTTGTTTTGATGAGATTTGGGTAGAGGTGAAATAGAGGTGGGGGATGAAAATAGACCAAAAAATGGGAAAATATACTTATATCCTGCCAACTCCAAGTCCCAACATTCATCTTGCAATAGGAAAATGAAGACACTGATGGACAAAGGTAATTGTAACTTTTCGTCTGAGTGCACGGATTTGGTTTCTTTAGCTCTTTAGCCTACCTGTTAGCTCTTAGCCACTTCCTAGAACCCAGTTCCATCAGCAGTTGAAGACCTCCTTGTTTTGCACTAAATATGGTTTTGGTCCGGGTGAATGTAGACCAGCGATTCCCAACCTTTTTGGCACCAGGGACCGGTTTCAGGAAAGATAATTTTTTCATGGACCAGGAGGGTGGTGTGGGGATGGTTTCGGGATGACACTGTCCCACCTCAGATCGTCAGGCACTAGTAAGGCTCTTATTTGGAGCGTGCAACCCAAATCCCTTGCGTGCACAGTTCACAATGGAATTCACTCTCCTATGGGATTCTGATGCCACCAGTGATCTGACTGGAGGCAGAGCTCAGGTGGCAGTGCTCGCTTGCCTGTCACGCACCTCCTGGTTTGCAGCCTAGTTCCTAACAGGCCGTGGACAAGCACCCATCTGCTGCCTGAGGGGTGGGGACCCCTGGTGCAGACCCAGTGTTGGTATATGCAAATATTGCTTGCGCTTTTGGTGCCTGGAAATGTTGGCCACTGTCTGGCCATTCACTTGCTTTGACTCACTCTTCCTCCGTGTCCTTTTCTAAACTTTCCCGCTGTGGGCTGGAGCCACAAATCTCCTCTGCCCTCATTTTCCAGTCCTGAAAATGGGGACATGTGACCTGGCATAGTTTTTGTCGAATCTGGGAAATGTAGATTGACTGCCAAGAATTTGGCCTTTTCCTAAACACATTGCTGGTTGATTAGAACAACAGAGGAGAATGTTAGTCTGGGAGGTGTGGTCGTATTCCCAATGCAGCGCAGGGGTCCTTTCACCGGAAAGGACTCACAGACTTCTCAAGTCACTATTGCCATGTGGCTTCTTGGACACCTTCAACCTCTGTCCCTGGTAAGCCAATGACTGCTTCATTTCACATGTTGGTTTCCCCCAATTTTCTGGGACCTCCACATTAATACCTACTTTCCTGTTTCCTTTTAAATCTCCTGGCAGTTCTACTGCTTGGAATGTAAATTGCAGAAATACTTCTTGTGTAGGTAAGAGATGACCCATGTCATTAATAGCAATCACATCTAACACTTGCTGAGTATTTACCTGGTTTCTGGAACTAAGAATTTTATATATTTTCCATGCATTTCATCTTGTTTGTTTGTTTGTTTTTTTAGACAGAGTCTTGCTCTGTTGCCAGGCTGGAGTGCAGTGACACGATCTCGGCTCACTGCAGCCTCTGACTCCCTGGTTCTAGCAATTCTCCTGCCTCAGCCTCCTGAGCAGCTGGGATTACAGGCATACGCAACCATGCTCGGCTAATTTTTGTATTTTTGGTAGAGACGGGGTTTCACCATGTTGGCCAGGATGGTCTCGATCTCCTGACTTCAAGATCCGCCCACCTCGGCTTCCCAAAGTGCTGGGATTATAGGCATGAGCCACTGCGCCCAGCACATTTCATTCTTTAAAAAAACTCTGTGAGGTAGGACTGATAGTATCATCATTTTCAGATAAGGCAATTTAAGCAGGAAGAAAGTAAATGTAATCAAAGGTGTATTTTTTATTAATTTCAGCTGTGGTTTTAATAAGGACATATTGGAAACAATGTAGTCAGTGTGTGTCTAATTAAATACGTAATGCTTTATTGCCAATACCATGGGATACTGTGCAGCCACAGAAAAATTATATTGCATGTCTTCATATATTAATGTGGAAATCCTTCCATAATACATGAAGTGAAAACAAGTAAGTCTGTATATAAAGTGTAATATGCCGGCTGGGTGCAGTGGCTCAGGCCTGTACTCCCAGCACTTTGGGAGGCTGAGGCAGGTGGATCACCTAGTTCGAGACCAGCCTAGCCAACCTGCTGAAACCTCGTCTCTACTAAAAATACAAAAAAATTAGCCAGGCATGGTGGGGGCATCTGTAATCCCAGCTATTTAGAAGCCTGAGGTGGGAGAATTGCTGAACCAGGGAGCCAAGATCACTCCATTGCACTCCAGCCTGGGCAACAAGAGCAAAACTCTATCTCAAAACAAACAAACAAAAAAAACACGCAAAAAACCACACAGTATAATATGCATAAATTAGTTCAACCATTGTGGAAGACAGTGTGGTCAACATCCTCAGCAAACTAACACAGGAACAGAAAACCAAACACTACTTGTTCTCACTCACAGTGGGAACGGAGCAGTAAGAACACATGGACACAGGGAGGGGAACATCACACACCCCTGGGTTTGTGGTGGGGGGCAAGGAAAGGGAGAACATCAGATTTTTATTATTAGTTAATTGGTTTTGGTAGTCATGACTAGATGGTAATTCACATGGTTTAAAACAAGTATCAAAATATAGTGAAAAAAATCTTCCTGCCACCTGTATGTCTCATCTGCCAGCACTGCCCTCTCCGCCATAGATGCTCACTATCATTAGTCTCTTGGGTAGTGTTCTAGGAATTATAGAGCAAAATTGTCCTCTGTGCAACCCCTTATACAACTGATGCGTATTATACTTTATCGTTATTTATTTATTTTGAGACAGAATCTCGCTCTTTTGCCTAGGCTGGAGTGTTGTGGCGCGGTCTTGGCTCATTGCAACCTCCGCCTCCCAGGCTCAAGTGATTCTCCTGCCTCAGCCTCCTAAGTAGCTGAGATTAGACCCCTGCCACCATGCCTGGCTATTTTTTTGTATTTTAAGTAGAGATGGGGTTTCACCATGTTGCTCAGGCTGGTCTCGAACTCCTGACCTTGTGATCCACCTGCCTTGGCCTCCCAAAGCGCTGGGATTATAGGCGTGAGCCACCACGCCTAGCCTATACTTTGTTTTTATTTATTTATTTTTCTTTCTCTCTTCCAACTCTATGCCATTTCCCTGTTCCTTTCTTATCCTCCCAAACAAGATTGCTTTCATCTGGTGATGTGAATGAAACTACATTTTTGTGGTTACCTGGGCTTGAAGCTCTGGAATCACCTTAGACCTATCTTCTTCTTTATTTTATTTTATTTTACTTTAAGTTCCGGGATACATGTGCAGAACATGCAGGTTTGTTACATGGGTAAACGTGTGCCATGGTGGTTTACTGCACCTCTCAACATATCACCCGGGCATTAAGCCCCACATACATTAGCTATTTGTCCTGATGCATTTTCCTTGGAAGAGAGCCTCTAGTTTTCACCAAGTTATCAAAAATATGCAAGATCCCCTTAGGTTGTTCAGGATGGTGGTACCTGTTCTTTGTTACCTTTAAAAGGATGCAGATGTTCTTATGTAACCTTTCTGTAGGCACGTTTTCTGTGGCCATCAAATGCTTTTAAAGAATTGAATTAATTGCTTACTCTAACAAACAGTTGAAGGATTTCACATAGAAATGTGTACTCAGTGCTCAGATAGGGAAATGGAGGACTTGGCAGCCCTGGGCTTGCATTTCCACATGGCAACAGTCCTCCAGAGCTAGGTAGGGGATTCCCCTTTCATGGAGAAAGTGTTCTCTTTTTTGTCTCGAGCCACTCTTACAACCTGTTTTAGTCTAAATGACATTGGCTTGATGAGAAGTGGGTCCTAGTCTCTTTTCTTCCTAAAGCCAACTCTTTAAAAATGTGCATAATGAGATTTAGACAGTTGAGATGGAATCAGCCTCAGTTGTTCATTGAAGTAGATTAGGATAATGTGAAACCTGAACTGAGATTATCTAACTTTATTCTAATAGTCTTTTTGTTTTTAAGATGGCGTCTTGCCTCTGTCATCCAGGCTGGAGGGCATTGGTGTGATCTTGGCTCACTGCAACCTCTGCTTCCTGGGTTCTAGCAGTTCTCCTGCCTCAGCCTCCCGAGTAGCTGGGATTACGGGCATGCGCCACCATGCCCAGTTTATTTTTGTATTTTTAGTAAAGACAGGCTTTCACCGTGTTGGCCAGGCTGGTCTCCAACTCCTGACCTCAGGTGATCCACCCGCCTTGGCCTCCCAAAGTGCTGGGATTACAGGTGTGAGCCACCGTGCCCAGCCTATTCTAATAATCTTTCCACTAAACCACAGTTGTTCCCGTTGTTATGATGATTTTTGAACTTCAAGGCCTTTCTAGAGATAGAGTGTTATATGCATTTTACAGATGAGCAAGTTGAAACTTGATTCAGCTCTGGAAAAGGAGAGTTCCATACTAAAAGGGCAGAATTCATATTTGGTCCCAGGTTTGTTGACTCAAACACTATACCTAGTGGTACTCAAAAACCTCAGCGATCCATTTAATCCTGACATTGTTTTGCAGTGGAGACATTAATGATTCTAACATATTTGACTCCAAACAGAAGCAGGAAAGGTGGAGGGACCCCCATTGTTGATGTTGTCTCGGAACTGGAAGAAAGTTCCTGGGATCAATCAGACAACCACCTGTAGGAGACTCACTCCTAGCTAAGCACTGACTGGTCTGGGAGCATGGGCTGCAAAGTGGGAGAGATGTTAAGAGGAATAAAGAATTGCTTTCTAGAGCCCAATAAACTTAGATGGGAAACCTAGCTGAGTATACCTGAGAGGACTTAACACCTTCATAAAGGCCACACCTCAAGTTCATGTTAACATTATTTTACCTGTGTTCTTACCTATAGGGTAACAAGAATTATCCTGTTGTATAGCATTAGAGATGTCCTGTTGTATAACAATAGAGATGACTGCTTTGATGGACACCTCTTGTAAGCCGTAGTATATTTGATGCATATTTATTAGGGTTATGTATTGATGACAAAATTTGTAAAGCAGAGATTCTCTGTCATGAAAGAAGAAGCATACATGGGGTGTGTTATTTTCCTGGCTAGTCCTTTTCCCATTGCAGAGTTTGCAGTCATTCTGCGATTTTCACTTACATGTGATGTAGAAGAAAAAGTACAGAGAGGGCTAGTTATCATAAATGACACTTTGTATAGTGGTGAAATCCTGGACTTTAATCCAGGTTTAAATCTTGGCTCTATCACTTAACAGTTGGTGTGACCTTACATCATTAATTTATATGATCCTTTGTTGCCTCCGTTTTTTCCTCTGTAAAATGGAAAGATTAGGCCAATTCATACCCCGTAGAGCTGCTGTGAAGGTCAGCGAATTGCATGTGAAACATTCTTAGGACAGAGCCTGACATATACTAAATAGTGCATAGGTGTTAGCTGCTGCTGCTGCTTTGTTTTGTGTTTTAATCATTGTTGAGGTGCCTATTCCTGACTTTCTGTCAGTAGCAAATCGAGCTTTGTATGTTGAGCTAAGAAACTGGTAGAAACCTAGGCATAGAAGTTGTAAATGCGTACCCTCTGGGCTGAGCTCTAATGTGAAGGGTTTAGACTAATCCCTAATAGTCTGTCTAGCTGCAAACAAGTTTGGGATATCTGTCAGTCATGAGAAGCATCATTAAGCACATGATGTTCTCTGAGGCTGGATCCTTCAACTTGTATGAAAAACCCCTAGCTGTCAAAAGTTAGGCAAGTCCTGACTGTCACTCTCCAGCTCTGTGATCTCATGCAAATCTCTTTTGTCTCAGGGCTCTATCTCCCTCACCCTCATGTAAAAGTAGGATAATAATATCATTTTCCATGATCAGCATAGCGAACAAATAAACCATGTTTAGTAAATGCCCTACAGAGCATGGTGGCCAAGTAGGTGCTTAGAAAGTAGCTGCAGGTTTCAGTATGATTCTGAATGAAAAATTCTGGCCTCATATCCTGTAAATTAAAATACTTCACCCTAGCTCCTTAGGCAATATTGTTGCCTAGACTCATCAGCATATTTGAGGACCAATAACACAGTTTGCGTATTACATGGAGAATGTGGGTGGACTAATTGCATCCAGGCATGGGGTGACTTGCTTGAGATTAAATCAAAAAGAATTTCCTGAGTTTATGATGTAAGGGAAGCTCAAGAGACTGTTTGGAATATCAGGAAGCTAAATCCCAGATATAAGGTCTGAAAATAATGACTCAAGTGGTAGAAAAGGTGATAGATTGGTCAGTGGGGCTGGGACGTCTGTACTATGCTCCCTCTTTGGTTTCCTCCCTTTCATGACTGAGACGTCTGGAGTATCAGTGCTTCTTCCTCCTCAACCAGAAACAGTTTCAATTTTTCTATATTCTGCCTGCCTTCTCTTTTCTTGCCTGCATTTGTCCATTCATTCAATAAAAATTCATTTAGCTCCACAATATTCAATGAGGAGCTAAAGGGGCCAGGTCCTGAAGATACAACAGTAAAACACACATATGCATGTGTACACATGCATGTACATATACAATTTGCACACATACGTGCACATACACACCTCCATATATAATGTGGATGCGCACGTGGCCATGTGAATCCCTCTCTTCTTGGACTTGACGTTCTAGTTGAGGATGGCAGAAAATTTAAAAAATAGCAGTAAGTAAAATGTGTAGTTTGTCTCACTTCACAACTGTTGTAGGTTTCCCCATTTTTTTTTCTGCCTCTGCTATTTGGGAGGTTGTGTGTACAATGATTTCTATTCTTTGAAGAACTTCTAGCCTAATCGCTTAAGCTTCACAAAATCTCTTCAAACTATTTCTTAAGGGGCTCTAGTTATTGAATAAGGTTTGGTCCACAATTTTATGAAAAAATATATAGACATATTAGAATGTGGTGGTAATACAGCTTTTCTGTTTATTGTGCTGAAAGCAAAAGTGTAGAAAAGTACAAAAACTGTGAAAATATACCTTGTTTGAAGTACATAAATATGAAAATGAAGTATATTATTTAACTATGCTGGAGGTCAGTTTTAAATGAATTCTGTTTTTCTGTGGGCTTAAAATGAAAACTTAACTGGTGGGTTGCTATGTTTTATGTTAAGCAATATTTAAATTGAAATCAAAGTAGAGTAAATATATATTTTGACTAAAACAGGTATGTCTCGTTATGGGGCAAGTAAAATTTTATAGCAATTAAATTAATTTAAAAACCTATGAATGCTTTTTGAGTTTGAAATACAATTGACAGAATCTGAGCTTGCTATACATCTAGTTGGCTTTTAAGGGAAACTGATTTTAAAAATTTTCCTTCTTTAATTTTGGATCTTGACTGAAAGAGTCCAGATTCCCATAAATATTATGCAGAAAGTTCTAATGGTGCCAAGAATTTTTAAAAATCTCATTTCTTTTTTTTAATTTTTAATTTTTTAATTTCAGTAGTTTTTTGGGGAACAGGCGGTGTTTGGTTACATGAATAAGTTCTTTAGTGGTGATCTCTGAGATTTCGGTGCACCCATCAGCCAAGCAGTGTAACTGTACCCAGTGTGTCGTCTTTTATCGCTCACCTCTTACCACTCTTTCCCGAGTCCCCAGAGTCCATTTTCTCGTTCTTATGCCATTGCAACCTCATAGCTTAGCTCCCACTTAGGAGTGAGGACATATGACATTTGGCTTACCATTCCTCAGTTTCTTCACTTAGAATAATGGCCTCCAGTTTCATCCAGGTTGCTGTGAATGCCATTATTTCATTTCTTGTATGGCTGAATAGTATTCCATGGTGTGTGTATATATATGTGTGTGTGTGTGTGTGTATGTGTGTGTATGTGTATGTGTATGTGTACACACACATACACACACACACACACACCCCGACATTTTCTTTATCGACTAATTGATTGATGGGCATTTGTGCTATTTCCATATTTTTGTAGTTGCGAATTGGCCATCTATAAATGTGGGTACAAGTGTCTTTTTCATATGTCTTCTTTTCCTCTGGGTAGATACCCAGGAGTGGGATTGCTGGATCAAATGGTAGTTCTACTTTTAGTTCTTTAAGAAATCTCCATAGTAGTTGTGCTAGTTTACATTCCCACCAACAGTGTAAAGTGTTCCCTTTTCACTGCATCCACACCATCATCTATTATTTTTGGATGAAAAACCTCATTTCTTAATGGCTTGTGGGAAGTTAAAGAGACATCAGGAAACAGGCAAACCATTTTTAACTTAAATCTTCTCAGTGTGAAGATGACAACTAATATATCAAAAATGTGTTTCTTAATGGAGTTTATGCTGAGGAAGAATAATTTTGAAAATAATTTATTTGGAAATATTTCCATTGTTAGATTTTGTTCCTAAAAATAGTATATACTCACCATAAAAACTTTTCTATCATCTCAACTGAAAACAGCATTTAAAAATGACTATTTTACTTTGTCTAAAGAAATCTTTCTTTTGATAAGTTTGCAAGAACAACTGATAGACATTACAGTAGCTGTGATGCACTAGTAAATTTTAATAAAACCTTTTCTTATGAAATTGACCAATGGGATTTAAAAGGTTGGTTGTGGTTTTCTAATTGTAGCCCCAAATACACTTCTTCTATTTGGATTTACATAGCTTTGTTAGCTTTCTTACACAGTTGTTACTCTCATTAATTCCAAGTGTTGGGAGAAAAAAATCCTGAATTTCAAACCTGATCTTGGAATCATTGGATTGCAAAATATCGACTGGGTTGGAAAATAATGAAGGATTACCTGTTGTGTTGGTTTTACTACATTTTTTCTTACAATTAATAAATAAGACAAAATATTTTAAAATATTATATCTTAATCTTTTTATTTTTGTACATTTCATAATATACATTTTATGTCAGTAAAGCAGAACATGTATATTACCTAAAAATAAACATACTAGTTTATTTATTTATTTATTTTTTAAAGCCTGATCATTTCTTTCTTTTTTTAATTTAAAAATTTTTTTAAATTTTTAATTGCATTTTAGGTTTTGGGGTACATGCGAAGAACATGCAAGATTGTTGCATAGGTACACACGTGGCAGTGTGATTTGCTGCCTTCCTCCCCTTCACCTATATCTGGCATTTCTCCCCATGCTATCTCTCCCCAACTCCCCATCCCCCGCTGTCACTCCCCTATTTGCCCCCAACAGAACCCAGTGTGTGGTGCTCCCCTCCCTGTGTCCATGTGTTCTAAAGTGTGTCTTGTCTTTAGTCTTTTGTCCCTTTCTCATCCTGCTGGGAACTTGAACACTCTACCTAAAGAAGGAGGAGTCATCTTATGACTATGAGATGATAAGGTTGAAGGCTTCTCTCTCCCTCTTTCTCTCCCTTTTACTAGTTGGCTTTCTTCTTTTATCTCCATCACAATGTCTTGTTTCCAATCTAAATTTTCTGCTCATGAAATAGCTCGTGATGCTCTGGTGAAGCACTCTATTGGATTCACTACCTTGTTATGGTTTCTAGAGGATGTCATCTTCTCTATGGAATGTTCAGTGATATCTCGTTCATGTGAGATGTGGGTCTGGAAACATCATGCATCTGGAAGTGAGAGGGATAAGCTCATTACAAAGACCATAGAGCCCATACATTGTCCTAATAAAATTCTCTGATCTCATGGAAAGGAATCTTCTTACTAAGGGAAGTAACAACAAATGCCAAATGCTCTTAGCTTAAATTAAAAAAAAAAAATCAAAAAGGTAAGAAGAAGAGAGAAAAAGGAGAAAGAAGAATAAGGAAAGAAACAAAACAGAGGGAAAGGAATCAAGATGAAAAACAGCCAGAAGCATTAGAAAGTAGCCTTGGAGGTGGAAACTTGTGAAGGGCTGCCAGGGGCCAGGGGGCCAACCCTGAAATGCAAAAAAGAGAAGCCCTTGGCAGAAGAAAGCTGAATCATCTCTGAAAGCTTAGGGGTAGAACACATCTGATTTTAAGAACCCTCCAAAAGTATTACTGTGCCACAGTAATTAAAGATCCATAAAATATTAGCAGTTTTCAGGGACATTTAGATACAAGACAAGCTAATGAAAGTCTTTTTAAAAGTTTCTGAAGCTTTCCCATTGCTCAGCAAGTAGACTGTGGAAGAGTCTCTGCAGTACAGCAAGAGCCAATTCACATCACAGTAGAGTTTTTATTCCCAGAAAGTAGTGTGAATACAAGGGACTACAGAAATGGGCATGTTGACAAAGTTATTCTGTTATGAATATCAACATTTTAAAATTAAAGGTAAAAATTAAAATAATTAATAGTAAAGACAAAAAAACTTGGTAGAGGTAAGCATACAGAAGTGTTGTCACACCAACACAAATTTTTTTCATGGAGGTTATGTGATGACAATTCTCAGAAATGATGGATGATTGAGTTCCTTGTAGAGTATGAGTATCTTCAAGATTTGAGCACCATTTTATGTAGCCAGCAGGATACAAACATTGATAATTAAGACATGTTAAATTTGGAAATGCAAATGTTTAATATATCTGCACACTAAAAGAAACCATAAACAAAGTTAAAACACATAAATTCCAGAGCAATCTATCCCCATGAAGCATGTTCTTTTGGCAAGAGATAGGTATGGCAACAGATTGACCCAAGTTTGAATATCAGCTTGACCATGTACTAACTTTGTGACTTAAGACCAAGTTATCTGAACTCCTTGAGCTGTCTCCATATACATTAAAAAATGTCAGCACACAGGACTGCTAAAATGATTAAATGAGATTAGGTATGTGAAATATTATGCCCAGAACTTGGCATAAACCAATTTAATGATGTAGTTTTACCCAGGTAAATGCTGGTGAACTGTACATCTTCATTTTTAGCCAAATACATAAAACTAACCTAGTGTGCAGATTTTAACCCTATAATTTCCCCTGCATGTGCCAGCCATTCAGAAAATTTGACCAACTCTTATGTTCCCCTTAATTTTTTTAAAAGAGGCTATCTGTCTTTAATTTTCTATTTCTCTTCTGAGATTATTTCAAATTTTCTTATCTATGTCAAATTTTATCTTCACTTCTTATTGACCCAATGGATGTTAACCATCTTCATACTCCACAACATTCTTCATGGCAATCTAGACATAGGCTGTTATTTGGAATAGGAAACCATCATCAAAGTGGTTTATTCTGCAGACACTAGTCATGTATGAAACCTCCTAACTTAAACAAAATTGATGTTTAATAAACTTGTGTGGAATATAAGTCATCATAATGGTAAAGATTCTGTTAAAAATTATAAATATTTCAACATATAAAACACAGAGAAAATAGTACAGTAATACCCACACACTCATCTCTAGATTAAACAATTATCAAGGTTTACCATATTTCAAAAAAAGCTGCTTTAAATATTGTGCACTGAAACCTGTTCTGAGTGAAACATTAGAAAAGATTTGGAAAAAACTATGACCTGGCTTTACCTCAGCCATGGCATCACATCCTTTCTTGTGACACATCAATCATGGGTGGGCTCTCCAATAAGCTCACCACAAACACCTGGGATCGAATGCCAGGAAAGGTGAGGAGGACACGCCTTCACACTTTAGGCACAAAGAGATGAAAGTTGATGAAGAGGTGACTGTGGTTGATTGTTCCGGTAATGTGCAAATCATAGGTCACGTCTTTTAAATACTATTCTGTCATGTCAAATGAATCCAACCATATTACAGCAAAGGCTTTTCTAGAAGGTGAAAAATTTACATGCCATACTCCACTTTAATTAAAAATAATGAATGAATGTAAAGTCCACACAGATGAAATTTTTTCAGGAAAAATGACAGGGTTTCACCACTGGGGCCTATACTCCACTTCATTTGTGTTAGGAACCTCTAAGGGAACCCATACCCACATGTGAGCTTATGTAGGTTGAATTTCCATCATCCACCTGATGATTCACAAATATAAAGGTCCAGTCCAGAATTCTCTCCCTAGCTTCAGATTGATAATCCTAACTGACTTCTGGCATCTTCAGTTGGACGCTCTATGAACAAGGACCATCCAACTGAAGGTCAAACTCAAAGGTATGAAACTGGGCTAATTACTTCCTCTCTCTTTCCAAATGGAGTCTTCTGGAATACCTCAGTATTCCTGAGTTTAACTTTCACAAAGTACTCCTACTTTTAGAAAATTGAAGTAAAATCCATATAACATAAAATTAACCATCTTAAAGTGCATAGCCCAGTAGCATTTAGTACATTCACAATGTTTTGAAACCATTATCTAGTTCCAAGAAATTTTCATTACCCCAAAAGGTAACTTACGTACCCATGAAGCAATCACACTTCATTCCTCCATTTCCCTCAGCCCCTGAAAAATACGGTCTATATCTATGGATGTATCTATTCTAGATGTTTAATGTAAATGGAGTCATGCAATATGCAACCGTTCGTGTTTGGCTTCTTTAACTCAGTGTAATGTTTTCAAGGTTCACCCATGTTGTAGCATGAATCAGTACTTCATTCTTTTTTAAGGCTGAATAATATTCCACTGTATAGATATATCACATTTTGTTATCCATTCATCAATTGATAGACATTACCCACTCTTAGCTATTGTGTGTAGTGCTGCTATGTTGAGCAACTGTCAAACTGTTTATCATTTTGCATTTACATTCTACATTTTACATTCCTGCAGCAACGTACAAGGGTTCTAATTTCTCTACGTTCTTGCCAACATTTGCTTTCCTTTAAAACATTATATTTTATTTTTTTAGCTTTCCTAGCAGGCATGAAATGGTATTTCATTGTGTTTCTGATTTGTGTTTCCCTAATGTCTCATGATGTTGAACCTCCCTCTCCCCATCTGCCCGTGTCTAGTCACATGACATTAGGAAGAGGCAAATTTATAGGTCATTTTAGAAACATAACTGAAGTTTAGGACAATGCATTCTTGGACACTAACCTTAATCCTGGCTTCATTTACATTTGTGCCCCTGTTTCCCCTTTATTTCTAACTCTTCATTTAAAATTTTTATTTATTATGTGGTACACAATTTTTGCAGGCTACCTCGTTTTTTTAAAATCTAGAGCATAAGTAAATTTAAAAGTCCTATGTCATTTACCTCTTATCCTTTTTTTTTTAAAAAAACAAAACCAAACAACTTTTATTGTTTTCTTTAAACACACATAAACTATGCTTATTTTGGAAATTCAGAAATTAGACTCAACAAGTCAAAAAGTAAAAAGAGTAAAATAAGAATCTTCTATAAACCCACCACTAACCATGATTAGTATTTTGTCATAATTCTTTCAGCCTTTACCTACCTACCTTTATACATCATCTATCTAGCCACATTATTTATTTTTTAAATGGAGTTATATTAAAAATTCTTTTTTATAACATACTATTTTCATCTAACAATATATTATGATCATTTTACTTTATAATTAACTATACTGCCATAGTTGTAAATTTTTAAACTTTGATTTGCATTATCACTGGAGTTACCTATGAAAATAAGGATTTCAAGTCTACTCCCAGAGCTTCTGATTTCGTCATTGGGATCCACACCCAGAAGTCTCTATTTTTTATAAGCTTCTGAGTGATTGCGATGTGGGCCATCCTTGGGCTCTTTGAGATTACTTCCACACCACTAATTTTAACTATTACTGAATTCTTCATTGTGTGGATACAGCACTATTTATTCAACCAGTTACTGATTTGGGGTCATTTAGATTATTTGTATTTTTTCATTATTAACACACCTGGTGTAAACATCCTTATGCCTACAACTTTGCCATCATCCATGACTAAGCATTTGCTGCTTATAACCAAACTGTGTCGTATGTTACAGTGATGGGGCTCGGTGAGCACTCCTCTCATCATTGAATGGAAATTGAGATGCAGGTGCTAGCGAAAGCCTCTCAAAAAGCCACAGCAGGCCCTGAAACGTGATTGAGAAGATTTAGGGTTTCATAGGATAAGTGGAAAGGGAAAGCAGCTCAGTGTGTGAGGAAGTGAGATTCAAATTCCATATGCTTAAGCCTAGAAGCCAAAAGAGTTTATACACCTGGGGCCCAGCCAGCAAAGTCTCTGATTTCTCTAGAAACTAGGAGAGGGACTAAAAGAATTCCCTTTGTTGAAAATTTCAAAGTAGGGCATCAGCCTTGGGTCAAAAAGAAGGAATAATGGGAGGAGAGAGAGCAGAATGAGACAGCACAGCTTTCTGTCCCAGCGCAGCTCATGGAAGAGAGGCCATGCAAAATGAAAGCATCCTTTGCACTAAAAATTTATGAGAGACACCAAGATACAAATAGAGTTTCTTTGGTGTTGAAATGTCAAAGAGGTGTTGCCACCATCTAGGGATGTGACACACTGAGGTTTGGGTGCTTTAAAGAACTTCAAAGAAAACACAGCATCTTTTTGGGTTTTGATGGCCGGTGCCCATTTAAGAGACATTAGAGAAGATGATGGCTCAATGGTGTCAACACAGATAGTGCTGAGGTGCTTTGATGTAGTTTTGCAGGCAGTGTCAGTCTCAGCAGGAAGGAGGGTAAGCCAATGTCGAAGAAGGGAAAACCTAGAGCTCCGGCACTGCCCATGGACTTGCGTGTGAGAACTTGTGATGCATCTCCTTTGAGGGACTTTCAAGAATTATGTGGAGGGAAGGAAAAGGTGAGGATGTGAGTAATGTACCTGGAAGCCCAAAATCCTACATTAGGAATGGAGACAAAAGCCAGAAAAATTCAGGTCACTCATGGACCAGTGCTACAAGGGCAGTGCCCACCTGAGAAGTAGTGGAGGGCAGTGCAGGCCTGGAAAAGATTGCTCATGTCCATGTGGTGTGTGTGATCACAGGAGTGGGTGAGGTAAAAGGTATCCGCTGAATCATTTATCAGAAGCCCCTCGAGAGTGACCAGAACTCCCAGGTTATTTCTTAGCAAACTCAGCCTCTTTTCTCATTTTGAGGTAGGTGAGGAAAACCAATTTTCCCCTCCACCCCCATTTCCCCTGCTCCCCACCCTAAGAACACCCAGAGTGAATGTTTGCCCCTGAAATGGAATCAGCTCTACGAAAACTCCCTCGGCATCCTGCTCCATGTCAAAACAGAACATGATTGTGGGCAAGGGAATGGAAAGAGGGGTGATCTGGGGCTAAGGTCACTGCTGAGGATGGGCTGTCCCTGTGCAGAAAAAGCTTACGGAGTGGCCCCGTGGAGAAACAGGTACATGCAGTAAGTAAAGCACACAACCTCTAGGTGTCTAGGTTGGTCCCAGCAAAAGCCTGAGTGACCAGAACCGGATGTAGCAGTTTCCTGTTTGCGATTTCTCATAACTCTGCAAAAAGCAGCAAGGTTTTCTAACCAGATCAAGATCACACTTGTCTACTTAAATTTATTCATTAGTCTGGGGAGAATTACCATTTTTAAAACTTTGTTCCCATCTGTAACATTCAGCAACATTTTGGATTCAAGTAAGAGAAACCTGACATAGTAGTGCAAACAGGCTTCTGTTTCTCATATGACAAGCAGTCTGGAGGTGAGCAGTCCAGGGCTGCTGAAGTGACTGTGCAATGTTTCTCACAGTGTTTCTCATCAGTGTCTTGGGCATCTGTTCGTATATGTTGATTTTTCTCCTTATGCTTATTGCTTCCTTGTCTCAAGATGGTTGCAGCTACTCCAGGGATTATGTCTTGATTTCTATCAGGAAAAAGGAAGAAGAACGAGGGTTGATGCCACACCCAAAAAGCAAAACAAAGAAATAAAATAACAATAAAATAGAAATGACCTCAGACTTCTGTTTACCATCTATTGGTCAGAACTTTGTAAAGAATTATGCCTATTTGAAAGAAAATTGAGCAAAAACACATTTTATACTCCTCTCTCCCTAAATTATGGATTTTGTTAGCAAAAAAGGTGGTGACAAGATTTCATATAGATAACGTGTAGCTCTGCTACACCATCAATATTGTATATTTTTTCAATTTATTGTCTTCTTTTATGTTCTTTATAAGCTTTTATTATTTTAATCTGCACATGTCTTAAATATCTATTGGATTTGTTTCTAGACATCCTGTACTTTTATTAGTTACCTTTAAAAAATGCACATTTTCATTTGTTGTTGCAGAGGAATTGGTTTTTGTATATTGATCTCATTGAGGATAATTAGTCGTACTAGTTTGTAGATTCTCTTGGGTCATCCATGTAGAGGAAGACAGGCATATCATCTGTGAAAATTACTACTTTATTTTCCAAGCCTTACATTTACTCCCTTTTCTTGTCTAATTGATAGGTTGGGACCTCAAATACAAGCCCAATTAAAAGGAGTTCATGCAAAAGGGGTGATTTGTATCAGGATAGTGGCAGTGGAGAAAAATAGAAGTGACTATGTTGCTGAAGCATTTAGGAAATGGAATCGTAGGGACTTGGTGATTGATACATTTGTGGGGTAAGAAAAAGGAAGAAGCCAGTTTAAAAAAAATTTGTATTTTGATATCATTTCAGGATTACAGAAAAGTTGTAAGAATAAGACAAAGAATTTCTGGATACCCTTCACCAAGATTCCAAATGTCAACATTTTCTACATTTCTCACTCTTTCTCTCTTTTTATTTATTTTTATTATTAAGTTCTGGGATTCATGTGCAGAACATGCAGGTTTGTTACATAAGTATATACATGCCATGGTGGTTTGCTGCACCCATCGACCCATCATATACATTAGGTATTTGTCCTAATGCTATCCCTCCCCTAGCCCCCCAGCTGCAGACAGACCCCGATGTGTGATGTTCCCCTCCCTGTGTCCATGTGTTCTCATTGTTCAACACCCACTTATGAGTGAGAACATGCAGTGTTTGGTTTTCTGTTCCTGTGTTAGTTTGCTAGGAATGATGGTTTCCAGCTTCATCCACGTCCCTGCAAAGGACATGACCTCATCCATTTTTATGGTTGCATAGCATTCCATGGTGTATATGGTGCCACATTTTCTTTATTCAGCATTTATGTGGCCAAAAAACATACGAAAAAAAGCTCATCATCACTGGTCAGTAGAGAAATGCAAATCAAAACCACGATGAGATACCATCTCATGCCAGTTAGAATGACGAGCATTAAAAAGACAGGAAACAACACGCTGGAGAGGATGTGGAGAAATAGGAACGCTTTTACACTGTTGGTGGGAGTGTAAATTAGGTCAACCATGGTGGAAGACAGTGTGGTGATTCCTCAAGGACCTAGAAATAGAAATTCCATTTGACCCAGCAATCCTATTACTGGGTATATACCTAAAGGCTTATTGATTTATTCTCTTTCTCTTTTTCTTTCTTTTTTCTCTTTCTTCCATTTAAAAGTAATTTGCAGGTATATTGCCTTTCTAAACCTAAATTTTATAGTGTGTTTTTCCAAAAGCAAAAAAATTCTGTTTTAAACCCTGACCATTATTAAAATCCAAAGTTACTACTGCTATATGCTATTATTTAACCAACGGAAATTTTTCATATTTTTCCAATTGTTCTAATAATGTCCCTTATAGGAAAAGAAAATCCAAGATCATGCATAGCATTTTGTTGTCTTTCTCTCTTTAGTTTCCTTTAATCTGGAGCAGTTTCTGGGTCTTTCTTTGTATTTCATGGCTTTGGTAGTTTTTAAGAGGACAGGCCGTTGTTTTGTAGAAGGGCCCTCTATTTGGGTTTGTCTGATGGTCCCTATGATCACATCCAGATCATCCAGACTGTGGACTTTTGGCAGGGATCTCACAGGAGTGACGCTGAGTTTTTGCATCACATCAGGAGGCTCCGCTGTCAATGAGTTCCATTACCGGCAATGTCACATTCCATTAACTGGGTAAAGTTAAACCTGCTTGGTTTCTCCAGTAAAATAGTAAATTTACCAATTTACCTTCTGTAATAAATGAAGTATCTTGTGGGGAGATACTCCTTAAATATTCTCCCACTAGTTGCAATGATTCCTGCCTAAAAGAATTATTAATAAGATGACTGACAAATGATTTTCTGATGGTGTCATTCCTTCTACATTTATTATTAGCCGACTTTCTTCTGTAAAGAAAAGTCTTCCCTTCTCTCCTACTTATTTGTTTATACTTTCATTTATTTATATCAGTGTGGACTTTGGAATCCTTACTTTATTCAATAGGTTATAATCCTATTATTTATTTTGATGCTCAAATTGTCCCATATTTGAGGAAGTAGTCGATTTTAATTTTCAGGTGTTTGGCTTCGACAACTGATTGAGTGAGCCTGCTTTTACTGAAATAAGAAACCAAGGAAGGGGAGAAAAATGTTTCCCATTGTTGCTTTACTTTGCGTCCTTTGATTGCTTGTGAACTTTAAGTCACATGTATTTATCTCTTTTTGTGAATCATTTATTCATATCTTGTGTCCATTTCTCTATTTGTTGTCAGAATATTTTATTATTTAAGGATATCAGTTTTTCCTTGATATAAATATTACAAATTGCTTATTGAGAGGATACAACGAATTAGAAGCTTTACCAACAATCTTATTTAACGCTCACGACAATCCTCTGACATAGTACTATTATTATTTTCATTTTATAGATGAGAAGGCAAGAAGGCTTAGAAATATTGCCCCAAATCGTGGGCTAGCAACCACCAAAAGCCAGGATTTAAGCCCATATCTGTGATACCAAAACTTTGATTCTTCATCTATAATTTTGCATGCTGCATGCACAGAAAGCTTTTTTAATTTTTTATGAATTCTGAGAAATCGAATGTCATCCCCTTTTAAAGTTGCAACCACAAGACCAATTATTGTAATTACAGCTTAAATTCAGATTTATTGTATCTAGCATGTCAGTGTGAGTTGTATCATCATATTTATGCCATAGCAGCATTCTACATTTATACTTGATAGTTCATTTAGGACTCAGGAAAATAAATATGTGAAGTAAGTGGGTGCTCACATTAGGGCTTATTGAGGATGAAGTGACATCTAGTGGACACCTGGTAAGGTTCACACACTTTGCAAAGATGACATGGTAGGAAAATTAAGACCACTGGCTGAGAGCACAGCAACCCGGGAGGCCTCCAACCCAAACCCTAGGAAGCACCTCAGCCTTTTATCTGAGAAACAGAAGGTTTAATAAAAATGGTCTCTTGGCAAGACGTCGTGGCTCACACCTGTAATCCCAGCACTTTGGGAGGCCAAGACAGGTTTATTGCTCGAGCCCAGGAGCTCCAGACCAGCCTGGGAAATATGGTGAAACCCCTTCTCTACAAAAAATGCAAAAATTGGCCAGGCATGGTGGTGCTCGCCTGTAATCCCAGCTACTCGGGAGGCTGAGGCTGGAGGATGGCTTGAGCACCCCAGAGTGGTCGGGGTGAGCTTTGATCACATCACTGCACTCCAGCCTGGGTGACACAGCGAGACCTCAACTAAAGAAAAAAAAAAAGCGTCTGAGGCCCCTTCTGGCCCTGACTTTTTGGAATTCCGCCATTCTTCTATAATAGGCACTTCTTGGTTTCGCTCATTTTTGCTTACTTTATGTTTCCTTCTCTTTCTCTCACGTGTCCTCTCTCCTTAGCTTCATTTTTCTCCTCTGATGTGCCTTAAATCTGCCAGGAGCTCCATTTGGAAAAACCCTGCCTGGCTCTATTAGCCGCCTGATCAAAATGGTCACACGTTGGTGGCCTGGGGGCTACCCTCCTTGATTTATAATCCCAGAACCCCTGATTTACACAGCAGGGGAGGGAGGGGATCTGTGAACTAAATTGCCGCTTTCCCGTTCCCGCGGCTGCTCTGACCATCTGCATGGCGCCCTCTAGTGTCCAGACTGAGCTCTTTTACTGTCTAGACCAGGGAGTCCAGAGATTTTTTTATCCCCCACGCGAGGGAGCAATTCAGGGAAAGTAAAACTTAGTAAAAAGACATTATTTTACCTTCAAATAATAGTAATTTCACCGAGTTCCAAGAAAAATGTACATTCTTAAAATTTATATTGTACAACTTATTGAATAGATGATCAATTAGAATATGGGAAGAAAGGTTTAATTTCTAAAATATTAATAAGCATATTTGACATAGTAACCCAGGGGAAGCAACTAGTCTCTTATTTCCTATGTTCATACAGTCCTGTCCTTTAGACATCCCTAAGACTATGCGTGTTTGATCTAAGTTCAGCCCTGAAATAGCTGGAGGGAGCTATCTCTAGCCCTGACCTTTCCATGAAGCTACAGATGGCCCACTTAACTCTCCACATGTACCCGATAGACAAAACAAATGCAACTGTGTGCAAAGCAGAATTCACGTTTCCTCCCTTCCTGGCCCTGCTCCACCCCATTCCCCCTTCGCACTGCCATCCTCTTAGTCCCATAGGCCCAAAGCCTAGGAGCCATTCTTGACCTCTCTCTTTCCAGAAGCTTGCATCCAGTTCACTGGTCGTTCCTGTTAGCTCCATCTTCAACATATATTCCAAATATAGCCACTTCTTACTATGGACTCCGCTACCACCTTTTTCCAAGTCCCCATTATCTTTCTTCTGATAACAGCAGTAACATTCTAAGTGGTCTGCCTCATTCTCCCCCCTGCCGCCCCCACTTGCTTCATTTAACAAGCAGAGCAATCTTAGAAAAACGTACCACATCTGTGTTCAGAACCCTCCAATGACTTCCTGTCTCATTTAGAATTAAACTGCAAAATGCTTCCCATGGCTACCCTCTGACCTTGCCCTCCTCCACTCTTCCCACCCCTCATTCCTTTCCAGCTGCAGGAATGTCTGTTCTGAAATGCTCTATCTCCAGATCTTGATTTTCTCCTGTGCTTCCTTCAGGTCTCTACTCGAATGCCATCCCCTCAAAAAAAAAGCCAAAAAAACAAACAAACAAAAAAAAAACAAAAAAAATCTCTCTTAGCCATCCTGTCACAGGGAGCCACCTTCTAGTCTCATATCCTGATTGATTTTTCTTTCAGCATTTACCCCTGAGAGCAGGTTCCCTGTCTCTGTGTGTTCATACTCTGCCCTCCCTGACTAAGATGTCACTAAGATGTCAGATTCAAGGCCAGAGCATTTGTTTTGTTTCTTGCTGAATCCTCAGCTTTAAGCACATAGTGGCCACTCATTGATGGATGAGGGAATAAATAAATTATTAGTGTGAACCATGTGAAATTGTTGACATTCTAAAAATTCTGGCCCACAAAAATAGCAATTCAAATAGTTCATCTTCATAATATAATATTGTTAGCATTTTATACCTAGGGAAACTGAAACCCAATGAAGTCAAGTGACTTCCCCAAGTGAAATGAAGAATGAACGAGAGGCAGACTGGGAGCGTTTCATTTCATTCATGCAACACAGAATTGTGTTCTAGACACTGCTAGGTTTGGGAGCCATTGAGGAGAAGGGCTTCCCCATCTCCTAACTCAGCCACTCTGCCTTGTGGCTAAAGGATCTCTTGTCAGCTTTGGCTGGCAGGAATGGGCAGGGCTACGTGTGAACCCAGCACATCCACCACCTCTCTGCAGAAGGGCCTTTGCCAGGGCAGTGTGGACTACGACCCATGCTTCTGTGACCTCTGGCACCCAGGGTCCCTGCCTGGTAGGCCTTGACCCTATTCTTTCTGTCCCAGAGGAAATGTAACACTGCTTCTGTATAGTGCCACCCCTCAGGCTATCCCCAATCTCCTCCTCAGTGTTGTGAAGCTGGAAAGGACACACACAGGCCACTCTCCGGACTGCTGATCCCCATGCATTGCTGACCCTCATAAGAGAGTCTGGCTGGGAAACTGCACTGATCCTCCAATACTTCCATGCTCAATAAACCCTCTATGAGTTGGAAAGAAATTCAGAAATGGGGAAGTGGGCAGGTCGACCTATTTTGCTTTCACAGCAAGGGATGTATAGCATCAGGGTCATGGTCAGGGTCGATTATTAGATTGGTGCAAAAGTTATTGCTGTTTTTGCCATTACTTTTGCACCAACCTAAAAAATGTGTCAAGCTTTTCTCCCACAGACGGCTGGCCCTCTGAGTCACAGTGGGAGCAGTATGCCATAGGAAGGGGGAGGAAAATGAAAAGGCCACACGATTGCCTCTTTCTTTTAGCCCTTTTCCAAGCTCTGCTTAAATTTTCAGCTTCTCCCCTTGGTCATTTTCCCCAACTGGGGTTTTGTTTCAGAGTTATTAATAACTGGAAAAGTTTTCCTTGTCTTTTTAACTGGCATTTTGCTTATCTTGTGGCTTATTGAGCCCTAGGGGATTTATGCCCTATAAATAAATAAGACTATTATTATTATTATGTAGCTCTATTCAGAGCATTAGTTGAAGGGGAGAAGTGACATTTTTCTTTATTTGCTTTAGAAATGTGTTGCAGTCACAATAGCTCTCCTCCTGCCTGGGATTAATGGCATAATTATTCACACCAGGCAACAGAGATGGAATGAATTTGAACTTGGCATGAATTAATTCACCAAAATATGCCTCTTGTTCTCGCTCACTGCCTAATTAATTCTGAATTATGAAATTCTCTGTGAGCTACCCAAAAACATGGTCACTGGATTCCGGTGCAATTATTCTTTCTTTGCAATAAAAATCAAGTGATTTGATAGTTACAAGCTGTTTGAAAAGAGAATGTCTATTTGAATATCCTGGGAAGGAGAGAGCAGGCCTCATAAGGGATTTTTCTAGAGGTTTTATAGTAAATAACCTGTATATGATGGACGTGCAAGGGTTCCCAGAGGAGACTGAACTTTGCGTGAACCAGCTTTACTGCTAGAGAAATAGAGGGCTTAGGAGTACTGTGCCTTGATGTCTAAAATTTACACCACAGAAGGCCATGACTTTGCATTAGGATACTTTGTTCAGAGGTTCCCAGTTAAATATGAATGAGTTGTCCATGGAGAGTAGCGCAATCACCTACCAACCCCCAAGATAGGGTAAGGAGGACTTGCCACTGCAGGGCCAACTTTACTCACACTTTTGCTGACATCTCTTATGGGGATAAAGAATCATTGGAACTCAGTATCATGCTCAATGTGGCTCTAGTCCTCTCCTGCAATTCCCCAGCATGCTTCCAGTAAAATTCAAAGTCCCGAAAATGTTTTTAAAACCCAAGATGATCTGGTTACTGCTTAACTTATATCTTCTGCTGTGGCTACATCCGGGGGAACATGAGATGAAACTTGGGTGTGGCAGGAAAATGAAAATGTCTATTTCTATTCTTTTATAAACTTACGTGATTTTCATTTCTATTTTAATAATGTATGCAATCATATCATATACCACTATTGCTTGTGTATTTTATTACTAAATATTTACAGATAGGGAATATGTGCTCTAAAAATATTTGGAGGCCACTTATCTGGGTTGCTATCTGTTTCCAGGAAGTTCTGAGCAGGGCAGGGGTAGAGGGTGTCCATGGTGGTGAGGAACACAGAGGGAGTGGAAATGGAAGGGAATAAAATGTTGATACCTTCGGTCTGTCTGGGTCTGTGGGTGAGGCAAATATGTAAGTGTGACTGTAAGGGTCAATTTTCTCAGATACGTACCTGGTAAGAATTCTCAACTTGCCACTACCATAGCAAATAGTGGCCTGAATTAGTTTCAGGACAGTACTGGGCACATAACAGCTCCTACCTGACAACAGCCTCTCCAGGCCTAGCTCTTGCCCTCGACGTTGGCCTCCCTAGGCCATCTCTGCCTGCCTGCCTGCCATGGAGGCTAAGGTCTCTAAAGACATACTTATCCATCCAAATTCAGGAAAGGGCCAGGTTGGGAATTGCTTCCTCATTCCTTTCCTTCCTCCTATCCTCAGTCTCCTCACATGCATTTGCAACTGTGTGCTCCTGCATGCACACCCAGCACAGATACACACTTCTGCACTTAGAACTTCCCATCAGCTCAGAGGAAGACCTGGCTTGAAACTAAAGAGACAGAAGAAATGATCCATTCTAGATCTCTCATTCTGTGGATTAGGAAACAAAGACTGAGAGATATAAAACACAGTAGTTCCTGGCAGAACTAGGATTAAGCTCTCCCAGTCTCTTGACTTCCAGCCTCTGGAATCCCCACCCCTCCATGGAAGCCATTTTACCTCATTTATGCCCATTTTCTTACAGAGTAGCTTTTACTCAGAAGGCTGGCTGCATTCTCACAATACTAGGTCTTTAGAGCACTGCAACCCAGGAGGCCCTCAATAAGGAGGGTACACATAGATGTACCCTCCACATGCAGTATCTGCTTTTCCTTCAGTTTCATACGATGTGATCCTCGTTCAGTAAAGCCTGTGAAATATATTCCAGGAAGCACTGAATACTTCTTTTGTCTTTATTTACAAACCTCTATGAGTCCTCCCAACCCCTGTCCTCCAGCTAGCAGGTCCCCACTGCCTTACAGAGCAGGAACCTAAGCAAGTACTTGAAGCCTAATTGATCTGGATGTTTAGAATCAAACTTCATTAGCTGAAATTACTGCAGTTTGCCTAATTTGTTTCTCTATGTGAGCTCTGATAAGGTTGGTTTAACATCTTCTAAACTGTGGTGTTTATCATCATCAATGCCTACTCAAATTACCCCTGCAGAGTAATGGCCCAGGAGGAAAATGGCTTAAAAGGTATAGCTATTTTGTGTGGGTATTTCTATACACACCATACACAGTATGTGGTGTCCAAGTCACTACAAAAAAGCACTTATTTCCACAGGGCAATTCCACTTTTTAAAAATAAAACACTGCCAGAAAATCCTGTCAATCGTCAATATTCAAACATTTTTAGGTGTTGGAAATTCTATACATTTTGAGATTTTTTTTTGTGCATAGACAGGAATAAACCCATTGTTTAGTTATTTTTCCAGTCTGCTAGAGACTTTTGACTAACTTGTGTGTGTGTATGTGTTTGCAAATACACATATTTATGTTTGTGAACAAAACATTAATCTAAAAGAGGTTTGTCTCTAAGAATGGTTCTATTGATCTATCCCAAATACAAATAAAGTTTTAGCATGACTGAAAGTCGTATTGACTCTCTGGAAGGAACAATGGTTGCTTACAGAAGCAATGGTTACTTTTATAAGGAGAGGCACTGAGAGGGAAACTTGCTCCTATGAACCCATTTACCTATGTATAATTGCACATATTATTTTCTCCAAAAATTAAAAACAAAATATGCACTGTCAGTAACAATAATCCCAAATAATCGTTTTTCCATAATAACCTGTTAGTTGTGCTATATATATATATATCACTTATATTTTTATGTACACACAAATATGTCATTTCAGTGTGTTCTGGCAGTAGCCAGGTAGGTGTTTGAGAGTTGTGTTGACAGTCTGTCCGTTGGTCATTGCTTTAACATGGTGATTTAATGTGAGAAAGCATGGCCAACACTGAGAATATGGAGATTTATTTTAACATCATCACACCTACTTCAGTATTTTGTGTCTTTCTCCTAGATGAATGAACATTTCATTCATTCATGTTGACAGGAGGAGCTCTGGTTTCAAAAGGGACCAGTCAACATCAGATTTGTAAGTGTGTCTTTTACACAGTATAGATAACCTTTTTATGTTGATAAGAATCAGCATATTTCCCACATTTCCTTGTACTTCCTTTTTTTTTTTTTTCTATTGAAGATGGAGTCTCTCACTGTCTCCCAAACTGGAGTGCAATGGTGTGATCTCGGCTCACTGCAACCTCCACTTCCTAGGTTCAAGTGATTCTCTGGCCTCAGCCTCCTGAGTAGCTGGGATTACAGGCACCCACCACCACACCTGTCTAATTTTTTCTATTTTTAGTAGAGACTGGGTTTCACTATGTTGGCCAGGCTGGTCTTAAACTCCTCACCTTGTGATCTGCCTGCCTTGGCCTCCCAAAGTATACCCGCTTGTGCTAGAAATGGAAAATTCAGAAAATGAAACATATCCAGAGCCCAAACACCATGCATACACAAATAGGAAACTCAGACAATAAAGCAAAATTTGTCTTTCTTATTTGTTATCTACAAGATTGTATCGATTCTTGACTTAAATACCATGTATCCCTGGACTGACTGCATGGGAGTACAAATGATGTAGGGAGTAATCGTGATCACACTGACATGTGTATTTAGGTTTTGCTTCACAGTTCTCACCAGGGGAAATGTGAAGCACATGGGCCCTTGTCCCTTTTCAAGGTCTCCCCCACATCCGATATTTTAAGGGGCCCTCCAGGGGTCACTCTTCACTCAAGGGTCACTCTAGAATACCTCGGAACTGCTTCTCACTCCTCTGGCAGCTTGTGCTTTGCTATTTTTCACTTGCAAGCCTTTTTCCAGGTATGTCCCCCAGGTTAGCATGACAGCACCAGGGCTGCCCACCTGGCTCAGGAAATGCCACCCATCCTGTGCGTGGGACCTTCCTGCTGCCATCCGCTTGCCAATGGAGAGGGAAATAGCCACCGTCTTCATTGGGTCTGACTCTCTTACTGGGATCCCGCAGCCAGGTTTCATGACCCAGAGCTGCTCCAGTGCTTCTGCTTTTTCAGAAAACAGCTGTATTCAGATAATTCACATACTACATGAATCGTCCATTTAAAAGCTGATTTATTCAGTGTTTTTTTGTATATTGTGCTATTAATTTTTTTAAATTGTAAAATGTATACAATGGAAAATTTACCATTTTAACCACTTCTAAGTGTACAATTCAATGGCATTAATTACATTCATGCTGTTGTGCAAACATCACTATTTCCAAAACTTTTTCATCAACCCAAACAGAAACTCTTGACCATTAACAAATAACTCCTTATTTCTCCTTCTCCCAACCTCTGGCAACCTCTAATCTATTTTTTACCTATGACTTTGCCACATTCTAAGTACCTCCTATATGTAGAATCACACGATTCTTATCCTTTTATTTTGGCACCTTTTGTTTAGCATAATGTCTTCAGATTCATTAATGTTGTAGCATCAGAACTTTATTAATTTTAATGGCTGAATAATATCTTGTATGGCTATGTCACATTTTGTTTTTATGTGTTCATCTTTTGATGGACGTTTGGGTGGTTTCCACCTTTTGGCTATTGTGAATAATGCTGCTATGGAAATTGGCTGACAAGTACGTATTTGAGTCTGCTTTAAATTTTTTAAAGTATATACCTACGAGTGCAATTGTTGGATCATATGGCAATTCTATGTTTAACTTTTTGAGGAACCACCAAACTATTTTCCACAACAGCTGTACCATTGTACATTCCTACCAGCAGTGTGTGAAGGTCAGTGCTTTTACTTTTACACAAATACCATGTTTCCCCACAAGGCAGGTAAACACTGATAGGGCTTCTTTGAAGGGGCACTTTCAGTTCATGGGTGGATGCTCAGAGGTACCTAGTACTTCATTCTAATCTGGCTTCTCTCTTTGCTCCTTCGGTTGTCTGCTGGTCATACTTGTTCGTGCCTGGCCCCCAGTTATTGATATGGCTTGATTTCTAGTCCCTGAAACTTTTAAAGCCTTAATGCAAATTAGACAAAAAACATGGATACAAGAAAGGGGACCTACTGCTAGTTCCAGACCCAAATCTCTACTTTGGTTTAGCTGGGTGAAACTTTTAATATTGTTTTCTCATAGAGACTGACCTGATGGCTCTGTCTGAAAAGGCTAAACAATTTAGTGAAAAACGTCAGTCATTCATTTGATGAGTTTTGAAATGGTTAATAAGCTGTGTGAGTCCAGGCCCTCCAAGAAGCAGGCACCAGGATGGGATGAAGGCTGGACATGGTAGCTCATGCTATGATCCCAGCACTTGGAGGCCGAGGCAGGAAGATCCTTTGAGCTCAAGAGTTCGAGATCAGCCTGGGCAACATAGGTAGACTCTGCCTCTACAAAAAGTTAAAAAAAAAATTAGCCAGGCACCATGGCGCACACTTGTGGTCCCAGCTACATGGGAGGCTGAGGTGGGAGGATGGCTTGAGCCCAGGAAGTTGAGGTTGCAGTGAGCCATGATCACACCACTGCACTCTAGCCTGGGCAGCAGAACAAGACCCTGTCTCAAAAAAAAAATCTATCATCTATCTATCTTTAATAGAAAAAGAAAGAAAAGAAAAGAAAAGAAAATAGATGGAGTGAGACATGCAAGAGATCTCTTTGGGAAATGCCTGAGGTGGGCAGGGAGTCAAAGGGGTCAACAGAACCATCAGTTTGAGGCATAGGTCTGACTCCCAGTCAAAGTTGGGCATCAGAGGAGGCCCTTGTCTCCCAGGAATGGGCCTGCCTCAGTGCCTGTCATGCTCAGCCTTGAGCTAGAAGCAGCCCTGGGAAGGCAAGGTCTCAGCACAAACACAGTGATGGGTTTCAGAGCAATAGCTGGGGCCACAATCGAACATCTGAAAGGTGCAGTTTCATTGAGATGATGAAGCAGCTTTGTGCATAGTGACATTTAGAGTGATTCTTAGGAGATTTGTGAGAAAACAAAATTCTACTGGCAGGATCTTTTGGCATTTCCTGTCAGAGGACTTCTCTCCTGACAGCCCTCTAGAAACTTCACACTGTACTGTATGTACTTATCACAGCAACCTGACAACGCCTCGCCTTCCAAAGTGCTTGGGGTCTGCGGTCAGCTATGTGTTAACTTTTTGATCAAAGTGGGGAGTTCTAACTAGAACACCTTTAACAGAAAGTCACTTGGTACTGAATCTGCTGAGTGCCTATAGCTTTGAGTGCTCTGACAACCATGAAACCACTCTGTTTTGATTAAGTCCCTTATCCAAATGGCTCAAGTGGTGGGGTCAGAACTGGAAAACAGAGCTCCTGACGCCCAACCCAATGCTTCTCTCAGTATTTTTCAATGGTGTTTTGTTTTCCCCTTAAGTTCTCCTTCACTGTTAGAGATAGTGTGGACCCCTGAATACTTCACCCTGGCTTGCAAATCCCCTGGGACCTGTGAAGAGGGATGTTTTGCTCAATGTGGTGGGAAGACTTCATTCTCTGCCATCTCACCTGACCTCTGATGCCTGCATTTACTATTTCCTCCCCATTAACATCTTCACCCACAAACCTTGGCTGTGTCATCCCTGCTGCATCTGGCTTTCCCCGCTTGACCCAGAGTCCCAGTGGGTGGATCAGCCAGGAGCTGTCTCCACATCGGACATAGCCTGGGGCCTTCCCACCCTTGTGCTAAAGGACCCCATCTAGGAAGGTTGGGACCTGCAGCTTGCCCACACATCAAGGAGAGAATTGCTGATGTCACGGAATAGGCTTTTGAATTCAGTGGACCTAAGATACCTTCCCACCCTCAGAATCCATAAACTTTTAGAACTCTATTCATAGCAGGAATGTAGTCTTCTATGTGGCAATGAACTGAATGAGAGAAAATGCATTGACTGTGGACAGGGCAGGGAGTTTGATTAATTAGGGGCCTATATCAGGCTGGGCAGCAAACTTTCACTGCTCCTCCTGCTGCTGTACATTAATATTCAGCTGTTGCCGAGTTTTAAATAGTACCTCTCCTAGGAAGGAAAACTTCAAGGTCCATTGTTTACTAAAGCCTACAAATTCTCCCAGGGCATCAAATGCTACACTGTCAGCCCCAGGGTCAGGGAGGCTGTGTTTACACAGTTCAAGGAGATCCTAGGGAATGTTTCTTTACCCTGCTTTCTCCCCATGCTCCTGGGAAGGGAGTCTTGTGTTTGCTACATTGTTTCTCCTTACTAGGAATGGGGGCAATGCAGTTTTTCTCTCTAGAAAAAACACTTTTACATATAAGGCAATGGGATATATAATTCTGTTTTCATTTCACTCTTACTGAAAACAAAATGGAGGCACTGAGACATTTTGGTCAAGCAAGATACAAGTCAAGGCTGGGAAGTACAAACAGCAACAGCAGGACTGTGTGTTTGTAGAGCCTAACACAAGTTACAAAGCCTTTCATGCTCAGAAACGGATTCCATCTTACATACATCTTGAAGGGTTGCCAGGGCACATGTGGTCATCTCCACTTTACTGGAAGGCATTCGATTTTTTAGCAAACAAGTATTTAGTACTTACTAAGATTTTCTTCCTAATATTTATTGAGTGCCAGGAACAAGCTACTTGCTATCTAATTTAATGCCCAGAGTGACCCTGTGAAATAGCTGCTATTGTTAACCCCATATGGCAGATGAAGAAATGAAATCACAGAGGAGTGATATGGGATGGCAGAGTTAGGATCTGGGTTTGTACAGTCTGACTCCAGAACCAGTGCTCTGGACTGTTCTGTGGTACATACAAGCAGTCTATAAACCACACGAAGAAATAATGACTCAGAGCTGATAAATGCTATGAGGGAAAAGTCCAGTGTGCCACAAGAAAATAGAGCAAGTGTCCTAACAACCTAGAGACTGAGGAAAGGCTTCTCTAAGAAAATAACAATTAAACTGAGTCCTGATGAAGAGGCAGGAGCAAGGCAGGGGAGTGGGAGGAGGGTGGGAAGAGTGTGCTAGAGAAAGAGAACAGCACAGGCAAAGTCTGAGGGATGGGAGGAGGCTGCACTGTGAAGGACTTGAAGAAAGCTTGGGTCTTTGCTGTCTGGAGAGCATGGGGGACCGAGAGAAATGAGGTTGAAGAGATAGGCAAGGTAAGGCTTCATGGTTCATTTTAGGATTGACTAAAAGCACTGGGAATTCACTGGAGGGAAGATTTCAGCTCATGGAGAGGCATGTGGCCACTGTGAGGTGAGAGGATTAAAGGAGGCAAAAGCGGAAGTGGAGAGAGTGGCCAGGAAACCATGACAGGAAGTGGTTATAAAGAGAAAGGAGCAAGCCTGCTGATGTTGAGGAGGTAAAGATGAAATGACCTGGTGACTGCTGTGAGCTGGGAGGAAGGGAAAGCAGACAACATCCAGATGCATGGCAAAACCCCTCAGTTGATAGTGATGCCATTTCCTCAGAGGAAACATCAGAGAAAAGCCAGGTTGGTGATGTGGGGAATAAATAGAACACAAGTGAAATTTTGAACAAGTTGAATTTCAGATGTCAGAGAAATATGCAGAGAAACACATGAATCTGGAGCTCGCAAGAGAGTTCTGTGCTAAATATACACATCCATGAGTCACTGAGATGAGCCCCAGGGAGGATTAAAAATGAGGCCTGGATTATAACCCAGCACACCACCATCTTTCAAGTTCCAAGGTCCTGTAAAGAAGGGAGACCTACAAAAGGAGAATGAAGGGGACAAATTGGTGAGAAAAAATAGAACAATAAAGTTAATGAAAAGGGTAACAAAACCAAAGAGGGAGCATGTAACTAATATGAAGACATCAGGTAAAATGAGGACTGAAAAGTGAACACTAATTTAGGTTCTCAAGGGCATGAGTGGCCTTAGCAGGGGCCACTTTAGTGCCGTGGTGGGTAGAGACATTATGTTACAGTGAGTGGAGGAGGGAGGGAGTGTAAGGTAGTGAGTGGCAGAATGAGTGGACAATGAGTGAGTGAAAAGAAAGTGCAAGGAGGAGTGAGTGGAGGAGTGAATGGAGGAGTGAGTGAGTGAGTGGAGGAGTATGTGGAAGGTGAGTGAATGGAAGAAGTGAGTGAGTGGAGACCAAGATTGCAGACAAGAACTCACAGTATTTCGCTGTTGCGAGGGAGCTCCATGCTGGGAAAGATATAGTGTCCCTGGAGGCTGCATGGTAAACCATGGTTTCAGGCAGGTGCACAGGTGTGCCTACTGGAGGGTAGTAGTTTTTCAGCCACCAGTAGGGACTAATTCTTTGGTAACAAAACTTCCTGCTGCTGACTTCTACCTTGTGTTAATTTGAAAATGTTTTCCTAAATGACTGTTGAGTGAGTAATATTCTGGGTCAGATTTTAGAATTTTCCTTCAGGTTGGACATGTCTGTCTTATACATAACTGGTCCTATAATAATGTAGAATTCATGTCTACATTTCTGTTTCAGGCCTTTTGGTCCATGAGAAAATTTGTTGTCTTTGATAAGAGAAATGAAGACTATGCTCCGGTTATGTCCGTGCATTTAATTAATGTGTAGCATCTTGTTTTGTGGCATTTAGGAAAGAGCTGCATGAAGGGGAGGGTATTTTAGGAAATCTAAGACTGAGCACCGGTTTGTCCATGAACTGTGGCTTTGACAAAGCCCTCTTCTGCATTTAGGGTCAGGTGCAAGTCAAAGTAAGAAGTAGGCAGCATTTTTGTGTGCTCAGCCACAAACCCCAGGAGTCCTGATGGGCATTTCATCACGATGCACAATGGAGGAGTCTTGATGAGTGTCAGGGAGAAGGACAGATTGTAATGCCACATTCATACAAAGCGCTCATTTGCCAGTTATTCCCATCCAAGAGTGATTCATTTTTAATCTGAGAATGATATTAAATTATAACAAGAATGAAAGGTGGGCTAAGAAATCTTATTGCCCACATAAACCTTCCAGTCTGCTCTCATCATTCTTCAAATGGAAGAAGACACATTCTTCCATACTTGTAGAGGCCCTGCTTCTGAGGGACCCAGGGACCCTGTAGATGTTTGGAAAACTCAGCAAAAAAGGAAAGGAGCTTTCTAATTGTGTGTGTGTGTGTGTGTGTGTGTGTGTGTGTGCATTTGGAGCCAGTTTGTAAATTTAGATCACAAAATTCCTGAAGAAGTTCAAGGTAGTGTTTCTAGAATGTTACAACACTCCATAAGAAAGGAAAAAGTCAACTGTTTACCTGGATTTAAAGGGTGTGTTTTAAAAAATATTACCTGGATTTACTAAATGTTTTGTCATTGAGTAAATGTAACCTGGCCTAAATTTCATCCTAACTTGGCACCCATAGGTTGCTTTGACCTCCAGCTGTTATTATAGCCTGGCTTATGGTAAAGTGGGTCATTATCTAAAACTTTTTGGTAGCCTCATGTCTCCGGTGGTTTTAAGCACTTCTGTCTATATGGTAACTCATTAGTTGCAGCTCCCAGAACTCTGCTTCCTCTTTCTATCTTCTTCATGTGGTAGCAATAACAGCATAGACTAAAGCTAAATAGCTCATTCTTCTATGAGAGGCCATCACGTTCAAATGAAGCTCACCTGTTTGAGGCTTTTGATTCTGCAAAGTAACAACCTATTTGATGAACCAGAAAGGAAGGCAAGCCATTTGACTTAAGAGAAAGGGCCAGTGGGTTTCAGGGTCTTTGTCACAAAGCTATTGCTTCTCGAATGGTATTTTCCCAGGTTTGGAAAGCAACTGACCTCTGAGACAAGTGGAGCTTGCCTCAAGCCTCACTGCATTATGCCATTAGAAAGAAGCTGAGTGAAGCCCAAAGATGATCAAACTGTGCAGCCTACCTGACTTCTTGAAATCCCTTTGTTGAAAGAATCCTTAATTGTGAAATTTCTCCAAGAAATTTAATTTGCTCAATTTCTTAATAAATCTTCCTGTAATTTCTCAGTGGACCATGCAGACAATATTTACTTAATCTGAATAAATGACTAACAATATGTATAAGGAAGCTTCTCTTTAAAGTGTATCAATCGATTAATGACTTGGGCAAGATTCACTTTATGGTTCTTGGCTGCATTATTAGTCATTTCATAATAATGAGTTTTTATCACTTGAAAATTCAACTTTCTTTGTGGAAACCCAGTTATGGTCACATGCGTTTTGTACTGTTAACTAGGGAGAATGTGACCATACTCACCCTGTGACAATTCAATGACTTTGGCTTTGTAGGAAAAATTTAGTAAGCTTTTTGATACTGTACCCTTGAAGAACACTGCCCAATAATATGCAGAATCACAAAGCTGGGCAGGCCCTTAGATCTCTTCCAGCCAAAACCTCTGATTTACAGAAAAGTAAACTGAGGCACAGAGCCAACAACAGGGTTACCTGTATTGTTAGGCTGCCCATCCTAGATCAATACAAGCTTCTTATGTGCTTCTACTACTAGGAAATACATGGACTTTTGTCCCAAATATACTCTCTAGTTGGGGAAGTAAAACTGGCACATGTAAACATGTAAAGATAGCACACAGCAAGATATCAAGTATAACCAGATGTAGCCCATACTCAGTGTAACAGGCTGCATTTAATAGCCATGCTGCGTATCAGGACCAGTCCATAGTTCAGGTTGGAAAACAAAGCAAGCTTTGAGTCAGAGCAGAGCAGCGACAACCGTCATTCTGTGGCACAACATAAACCTGGGCCATCTCCCATTTCAGTCTGGGTTACGTGTGACAAAACTGTCAAATGGATCAGACAGAGGGGCTCCAGAATGCAGAGAACCCAGCCTAGAACCACTATGACAGGAAGATCAGAAAAGCCTGAAGCTCTTGTCCCACAGGACTTTCTTCCACCTCATTCTGGCAGTGTCTTTCCAAACAGGAGGCCAATATGGTATAGGAGCTAGTAGCACAAGTTCTAGAGCCAGGTGGACATGGATAGGTCCCAGGCCTACTACTATGTCATTGTGCGACTTTGAGCACTTTATTTTACTCAAGTTTCATTTCCTCATCTGTAAAATGAGGATATAATTAATGCCTGCCTGACATAATTCTGTGAAGATCAATTGAGTTAATGAATGGAAGTAAAACATCCAGCAGTTTCTGACAATGCTTATTGCAAAGATCTATTATTAATATACTCAAATCAACTATGCTATTAGCAATGAGAGAGAGTGTGTGTGGGGGTGCTGTGTGTATGTGTGTATGTGTTTCCATATACTGTGTTCTGGCTGTTTTAGCCATCAAGGAGAGATTTGATTTATGGAATCCAATGGGTTGTACAGTGAATAGCCATATAATAGCAGGAAACAACAAATGATGTTAAGGTGGAATCATACGGAACAGCTCATTTGTAAGTGGTCCTGTCGATTGTTAGATGTTTATCAATTGGCTTCTTTTTTACAGGCGCAAAGGAACACTACATTTCCCAGGCTGCCTCATAGTCAGTTTCAGGCCATTTGACTGCATTATGGCCAGTAAGATGTGAGAAGAATTCATGTGCACCACTTCCATGTTGACATAAATCCACCTGATGATTCCCTAGGCTAACCACTCTCTCTTCTTCCATGGTCACATGTTCCAGATGGAGTAACCACTAAATGGAATGAGCACATATCCCTTAGTTATTGCTTGTAGTAGAGCCAAGGAGTGCAGTTACCTACACTTTATAAAATATTGCATGATCAAGAAAGAAATTTTTATTGTGTTAAGACTCTGATTGGAGATACTATAATATTAGAATAATAATTTAAAGATTATTATGGAAACTAGTGTTAATTATCCTAATGCCTAACTATGCAGACTGGCTGACTAGAACTGTTCAAATGCAAAGAAGATGAAGATAACAAAAATGTTCATATTGAAATAATTCAAAGACCATGGTTAATATTAGTCAATTGTATTAATAAAACGTAAAAGCCATTTTTAATGTCATCCCCAAAATTATGTTATTGGCTTGAATTTACTTTTGATTTTGGTGTTAACCAAACAGTTTTTTGTTTTTTTAAAATAATACCCCAAAAGGCAACATACTGACTCGGGACTGAAAACAGGGTGTATGTTTAGTTGTTGCCAGAAAATACCCTTCACTATATGCTGCCGAGTGAAAAACAAAAGCATATTTCAAAAAAGTACAGATTGACTTCATTGAAAAAAACTATTACCGTGTCTGCAGTGATGTTTCTCATGGCAGTGGGGTTATAAATAGTCAAGTAATTTTTTCCCTTGTACTTTATTATGTTTTGTAAATCTTCCACAAAAGCACATATGACTTGTCAACAAAAAGATACTAAAAAGCCATCTTTTTAATTTAAATATTATTTTATTATTTCAAGTCCTTTATTCTTTTGCAGATAAATAATCCCTGAAATTACTAAAGTAGAAAAGCAACAACAAAATAGACTATCCATATAGATTTTGATAGCAAAATCTTGCTGTACAAAGATTTGTATCTTTGAGCTTAAGGGCTTGAGCAAGTCAAGTCACATCATTAGTTCCAGGTTGTGGGAGGAAGAGCCACAGCTGAGCTAGCTGTACCGAGGTGATTTTCAAAAGGAGGGATTTTAAGCTGAAATAGCAGAAAGACCAGAACATTGGCCTGAAATACCTATGCTTGCTTTGGAAAAATACCAGTAAGAAAAAGTTCACTGTAACAAAGATATTTCTGATGTAGTTTCTTTAAGAGTCTTCTAGTGGCTTAAGTCTTCTTCTTCCTTTTTTAAAAAACAGCTTTACTGAAGTATAATTGATATATGAAAAACCTCTCCCATATTTAATGTATACAATTTAATGTTAAGCCATAAGCATACACCTGTGAAACCATCACCACAATCAAGGTGGTAAACATATCTATCACCCCCAAAGATTTCCTGGTGCCCGCCCCTTCCTTCTGCGGGTAAGAACACGACATGAGATAGAACCACTTACATTTTTTGATTGCACAATACAATACAGTATCATTAACTATAGAAACGGTGTTGCATAGCAGATCTCAGGAAGTTATTCATCTTGGAACAACTGAAAGTTTTTACCTACCGAGCAACAACTTCCCATCTATCACTGCCCAGACCTACCCCCAATCACCATTCTATGAGTTTGACGATTTTAGATACCTCACATGAGTGAAATCAGGCAGTCTTGCCCTCTCTGAGTAACTGATTTCCCTTCACATACTGTCTTCCAGATTCATCTGTGTTGTCACATATGGGAGGATTTCTCTTTTTTCAATGCGGAATAATATTCCATTTAATATATATACTGCATTTTCTTCAATTCATTCATCCATCAATACAATTTAGATTATTTCCATATCTAGAATATTGTGAGTGATCCTGCAATGAGCATGGAGTGCAGATACCTCTTTGAGATTCTGATTTAAATTTTTTGGATTTATATCCAAAGTGGGATTGGTGGGTTATATGGCCGTTCTATTTTTAATTTTTTCTTCTTTTTTTAAAAATTTTTTTATTTTTGAAAGAAAGAGAGAGGAAAGAAAGTGAGAGTGAAAGAAAGATAAAAAAGAATGTAAGAGAGAAAGAAAGAGGAAGAGAAAGAGGGAGAGAGAACGGGATTCTTGTTCTATTGCCCAGGCTAGAATGCAGTCTAAAAATGGGTATTAAAAACCTCTTTTATGCCAATAACTGTGCTTAACGATGGAGACAGGAAGGAATAAG